>CM055818.1:1580880-1671720 GCA_029582265.1 Zoroaster sp. YZ-2022 | reverse complement strand
TTTCTGAAGATTTAAAATGAATGAATTTAGAATTTCTGTCGCGTTTTGTGCATGGAGTGGTGATCCTAGAGTGGATAGGGGACATATATTTATGACAGATGTGACCGTAATGGTAATAACCCCCAATAATTGTGTGCCATTTGCAGACTGAAGAGGTTGTGAACCTTGACAGAAAACAAAAATAAACATAATGATGTAAATACAAGTTATGGCTCAACATTAAACAAAATCCCTCAAACGAAATGTGTTATGATACTTTCTGAACATTTAAAATTAATGAATTTAGAGTTTCTATAATATTAGGCGAATTGTGCATGGGGCGGTGATCCTATAGAGTGGATGGAGGACATATATTTATGACAGATGTGACGGTAATGACAATGACCCCCAATAATTGTCATCTCCTTTATTAGTTTTATTCAGAGCACACAAATGATTCCATTATTCCATTGTTATTGTCGCTATTACAGACACTTCTCATCAACGTATTTAGGCCATTTTGTTTCTACAAATCTTTCTGTGCCCATTGTAGGCACACTATATCAGTAGCCTAACAAAAAACATCTAAGAAATTCACAATTTGTTTGTGTAGAGCAAAACAAATTAAATAAAAAAATTAATAAATCGGAAAATGAATTTTGAATTTCTATTATATTCAATAGTTTGTGTATTGCTCACTGACTGTCAATAACTAAAGATGTCTCGTGGTTTTTGATATTTTTCCTTTTTATCAGAATTGAGGAAGGGAAAACAAATGCTTTAAAATAACACACACCGCCCAAAATTACAGTGAGAAGCATGGTTTTACAGTCAATATGTACTGAAATGAATTTATGTTGGGTCCCGTCCACAATTACAGTGAGAAGCATGGTTTTACAGTCAATATGTACTGAAATGAATTTATGTTGGGTCCCGCCCACAATTACAGTGAGAAGCATGGTTTTACAGTCAATTATGTACTGATATGAATTTATGTTGGGTCCCGTCTACAATTACAGTGAGAAGCATGGTTTTACAGTCAATATGTACTGATATGAATTTATGTTGGGTCCCGCCCACAATTACAGTGAGAAGCATGGTTTTACAGTCAATATGTACTGATATGAATTTATGTTGGGTCCCGTCTACAATTACAGTGAGAAGCATGGTTTTACAGTCAATATGTACTGAAATGAATTTATGTTGGGTCCCGCCCACAATTACAGTGAGAAGCATGGTTTTACAGTCAATATGTACTGATATGAATTTATGTTGGGTCCCGTCTACAATTACAGTGAGAAGCATGGTTTTACAGTCAATATGTACTGATATGAATTTATGTTGGGTCCCGTCTACAATTACAGTGAGAAGCATGGTTTTACAGTCAATATGTACTGATATGAATTTATGTTGGGTCCCGCCCACAATTACAGTGAGAAGCATGGTTTTACAGTCAATATGTACTGATATGAATTTATGTTGGGTCCCGTCTACAATTACAGTGAGAAGCATGGTTTTACAGTCAATATGTACTGATATGAATTTATGTTGGGTCCCGTCCACAATTACAGTGAGAAGCATGGTTTTACAGTCAATATGTACTGATATGAATTTATGTTGGGTCCCGTCTACAATTACAGTGAGAAGCATGGTTTTACAGTCAATATGTACTGATATGAATTTATGTTGGGTCCCGCCCACAATTACAGTGAGAAGCATGGTTTTACAGTCAATATGTACTGATATGAATTTATGTTGGGTCCCGTCTACAATTACAGTGAGAAGCATGGTTTTACAGTCAATATGTACTGATATGAATTTATGTTGGGTCCCGCCCACAATTACAGTGAGAAGCATGGTTTTACAGTCAATATGTACTGATATGAATTTATGTTGGGTCCCGTCTACAATTACAGTGAGAAGCATGGTTTTACAGTCAATATGTACTGATATGAATTTATGTTGGGTCCCGCCCACAATTACAGTGAGAAGCATGGTTTTACAGTCAATATGTACTGATATGAATTTATGTTGGGTCCCGTCTACAATTACAGTGAGAAGCATGGTTTTACAGTCAATATGTACTGAAATGAATTTATGATGGGTCCCACCACAATTACAGTGAGAAGCATGGTTTTACAGTCAATATGTACTGATATGAATTTATGTTGGGTCCCGTCTACAATTACAGTGAGAAGCATGGTTTTACAGTCAATATGTACTGATATGAATTTATGTTGGGTCCCGTCTACAATTACAGTGAGAAGCATGGTTTACAGTCAATATGTACTGATATGAATTTATGTTGGGTCCACCCACAATTACAGTGAGAAGCATGGTTTTACAGTCAATATGTACTGAAATGAATTTATGTTGGGTCCAGTCCACAATTACAGTGAGAAGCATGGTTTTACAGTCAATATGTACTGAAATGAATTTATGTTGGGTCCCGTCCACAATTACAGTGAGAAGCATGGTTTTACAGTCAATATGTACTGAAATGAATTTATGTTGGGTCCCGTCTACAATTACAGTGAGAAGCATGGTTTTACAGTCAATATGTACTGAAATGAATTTATGTTGGGTCCCGTCCACAATTACAGTGAGAAGCATGGTTTTACAGTCAATATGTACTGAAATGAATTTATGTTGGGTCCCGTCTACAATTACAGTGAGAAGCATGGTTTTACAGTCAATATGTACTGAAATGAATTTATGTTGGGTCCCGCCCACAATTACAGTGAGAAGCATGGTTTTACAGTCAATATGTACTGATATGAATTTATGTTGGGTCCCGTCTACAATTACAGTGAGAAGCATGGTTTTACAGTCAATATGTACTCAAATGAATTTATGTTGGGTCCCGTCCACAATTACAGTGAGAAGCATGGTTTTACAGCCAATATATACTGAAATGAATTTATGTTGGGTCCCGCCCACAATTACAGTGAGAAGCATGGTTTTACAGCCAATATGTACTGAAATGAATTTATGTTGGGTCCCGTCTACAATTACAGTGAGAAGCATGGTTTTACAGTCAATATGTACTCAAATGAATTTATGTTGGGTCCCGTCCACAATTACAGTGAGAAGCATGGTTTTACAGCCAATATATACTGAAATGAATTTATGTTGGGTCCCGCCCACAATTACAGTGAGAAGCATGGTTTTACAGCCAATATGTACTGAAATGAATTTATGTTGGGTCCCGTCCACAATTACAGTGAGAAGCATGGTTTTACAGCCAATATGTACTGAAATGAATTTATGTTGGGTCCCGCCCACAATTACAGTGAGAAGCATGGTTTTACAGTCAATATGTACTGAAATGAATTTATGTTGGGTCCCGCCCACAATTACAGTGAGAAGCATGGTTTTACAGTCAATATGTACTGAAATGAATTTATGTTGGGTCCCGTCCACAATTACAGTGAGAAGCATGGTTTTACAGTCAATATGTACTGATATGAATTTATGTTGGGTCCCGTCTACAATTACAGTGAGAAGCATGGTTTTACAGCCAATATGTACTGAAATTAATTTATGTTGGGTCCAGCCCACAATTACAGTGAGAAGCATGGTTTTACATACATAGTATTTGTTTTCTCAAGTCAACACAAGTCAACATTTTGGATACATTTTAAGAGTTTTTGATATATTTCAAGAGAGAGAGCACAATGGTGACAAATAAATAAAAATTAATATTTTCAAATTCGTATCACTCAGAGAAAAAAACATAATATAGTATGTCCCTGATCATTCTTGAAAAGTAATTTTGTTGCATACCAATGTTGCTATTAGACCAATGCCAGCTTGCTGTCCCAATACTCATGGTGTAATTGTCACTGGAGGACATTATGCTGAAAGGATTAATAACAATATCGCCACTGTTGCCTTGTGGATCCACCAGTGTCACATGTACCGCCCACTTGTCCTCTCCCGTTGTCAGATGATGGAGTTTCTCATTGCCGAGCCAAAACTCTTTGGACAATGAGCCGAATCCTTCCTTGTACTCTGTCCAGTTCCGAATGAAATTCTCAGACCCGTCTATGCGGCGCTGAATCACCTATAGTATAACAAGTCAGTAATATTGAGCAAACCGTCAATAGAGAACTCACTGTAATCCACTTCAGCACATCAGCATTATGTATAAGCATCTATGGTATAAGCGACGGATCCAAAATATGTTAATGGTGTGGGGGCACCTCCAGAGAGGCAAACTTGTTCCTTTTCACAGTACTGTATTTCACGCCAACCAGCTTTGCTTCATACAGTAATACCATAGAGAAAGGGTCCTTGCTTTATTGTAATACTGTAGCATTTGGTTTCTTTTCTTTCCTTTCCCCACCCCCTCCTTTTGAGTAGAGGGGGCGGGACCATGCCTCCTGGATCCGTCACTGATTAATGTTGATTCCTTATGTTTTCCTGATATTTAAATAAACATGCAGATAAAATGAAGTCAATTGTGTGGATCTCATTTGTCTATTTAATTGATTTGATTTTATATTGTACTGAGCTATGAACTACACCCAATCTTTCAAAGTCAAATAAAACAAAATACGATATTATTAACATAACCTTGGGCCCAATCATGGGGGTAAATCTGGGTTGGCATAATGCTTGAGTAATATTATTTTCCTGTTGAGAACAGGAACATTTTAGCTCCAAAGTGTACAAAAGTGCATGTAATAATTATATACACTCACTGGCCAAAAGTATTGCAACATGAATTTGTACGAGATATTGCCAAGACGGATGGCCGCAATTATCAGGTCACGTGGTTACCCGACAAAGTATTGAAGGACTTTGTTTCCGAGCAAGAACAGTAAAAAAGAATATTGACTTCAAAACACAGGCACTTTCAATAAGTCTTAAGTAGTGTAAATAAAATAAAATAAATTATTGTAACACAGTTCTCCAAACTGAACTTTGGTGTGAATTTCAATGTTGCAAAACTTATGGCCAGTGAGTGTACATTAAATGTATACATTTTGCACATCCCTTATCATACGTGTGATAAAGTGAAGCAGAAATTCAATAAATGATAGCAAGTTGATATTTTGAATTCAATTCTCCTGACTATTATAACTTATAACACAGTTGCTATGTGACATAAATTGGTGAATATTGCGATCATGATAGGCCAGAAGCATGTTTGGCCCATGGCTATGGTAATTGATTGAGTGTTTTTGCGAGTTTGGTTGTGCTGCAAACATGTTACTGTTCGAGCAAACTAATACAACATTACATCTTGTTCGGTTATGCTATAGTTTCGTGATGGCGGATTATGAAACAGTTTATGTTCAATAGTTTTGTTCAATATTGTTTAAATGCTTGTTAGTACAAGCTATACACGTTTTTGCGTAGCTATGTGAACTTGTTTCTGGTCAAGAATTTGACATCAGAAGGAAGTTTCTGGGCGTGTTCACAAAAAAAAGGGCTCTGGCTTTGATAAGCCTTCGGCCTGAAACCTTGTTCTTGTATATAGCAAGAAATAGTCGATGACCATTAACCATGGTCTGACAATCAATTAACCTGGATCGCCTCCACTGGTGGAATAAACATGGGGGGTGGTCATAATGATTACATTTTCCAGTTACGGACTCCATGGACTGTACAGACAGTCACGGACTGCATGGACTGTATAGACAGTCACGGACTCCATGGACTGTATAGACAGTCACGGACTCCATGGACTGTATAGACAGTCACGGACTCCATGGACTGTATAGACAGTCACGGACTGACTGTATAAACAGTCACGGACTCCATGGACTGTACAGACAGTCACGGACTTCATGGACTGTATAGACAGTCACGGACTCCATGGACTGTATAGACAGTCACGGACTCCATGGACTGTATAGACAGTCACGGACTCCATGGACTGTATAGACAGTCACGGACTCCATGGACTGTATAGACAGTCACAGACTCCATGGACTGTATAGACAGTCACGGACTCCATGGACTGTATAGACAGTCACAGACTCCATGGACTGTATAGACAGTCACGGACTCCATGGACTGCATGGACTGTATAGACAGTCACGGACTCCATGGACTGTATAGACAGTCACGGACTGCATGGACTGTATAGACAGTCACGGACTCCATGGACTGTACAGACAGTCACAGACTCCATGGACTGTATAGACAGTCACGGACTCCATGGACTGTATAGACAGTCACGGACTGCATGGACTGTATAGACAGTCACGGACTCCATGGACTGTATAGACAGTCACGGACTGCATGGACTGTATAGACAGTCACAGACTCCATGGACTGTATAAACAGTCACGGACTCCATGGACTGTATAGACAGTCACGGACTCCATGGACTGTATAGACAGTCACAGACTCCATGGACTGTATAAACAGTCACGGACTCCATGGACTGTATAGACAGTCACGGACTCCATGGACTGTATAGACAGTCACGGACTGCATGGACTGTATAGACAGTCACGGACTCCATGGACTGCATGGACTGTATAGACAGTCACGGACTCCATGGACTGTATAGACAGTCACGGACTCCATGGACTGTACAGACAGTCACGGACTGCATGGACTGTATAGACAGTCACGGACTCCATGGACTGCATGGACTGTATAGACAGTCACGGACTCCATGGACTGTATAGACAGTCACGGACTGCATGGACTGTATAGACAGTCACAGACTCCATGGACTGTATAGACAGTCACGGACTCCATGGACTGTATAGACAGTCACGGACTGCATGGACTGTATAGACAGTCACAGACTCCATGGACTGTATAGACAGTCACAGACTCCATGGACTGTATAGACAGTCACGGACTGCATGGACTGTATAGACAGTCACGGACTCCATGGACTGTATAGACAGTCACGGACTCCATGGACTGTATAGACAGTCACGGACTCCATGGACTGTATAGACAGTCACAGACTCCATGGACTGTATAATAATAATAATAATAATAATGTGTGGATTTATATAGCGCACGTATCCACCAACTAAGTGGTGCTCAAGGCGCATTATATTGTTATCCCTGCTCATAAGGTTCATAAGGCTCATAAATCATTCCTGAAACCATCTCAGCTCCCTGGGGAGTATACAGCTCAATTGCTGCCATTTCTAGCGCATATAGAGCAAACCAACTCTGCCTTCACAGGTACCCATTTAACCCCTGGGTGGAGAGAAGCAATTATGATTAAGTGTCTTGCTCAAGGACACAAGTGTCACGGCTGTGATTCGAACCCACATTCTGTTGCTAACACCAGAACTTGAATCCGGTAAGCTCGACCGCTCGGCCACGACTGTATAGACAGTCACGGACTCCATGGACTGTATAGACAGTCACAGACTCCATGGACTGTATAGACAGTCACGGACTCCATGGACTGTATAGACAGTCACGGACTCCATGGACTGTATAGACAGTCACGGACTCCATGGACTGTATAGACAGTCACGGACTCCATGGACTGTATAGACAGTCACGGACTCCATGGACTGTATAGACAGTCACAGACTCCATGGACTGTATAGACAGTCACAGACTCCATGGACTGTATAGACAGTCACGGACTCCATGGACTGTATAGACAGTCACGGACTCCATGGACTGTATAGACAGTCACGGACTGCATGGACTGTATAGACAGTCACGGACTCCATGGACTGTATAGACAGTCATGGACTGCATGGACTGTATAGACAGTCACGGACTCCATGGACTGTATAGACAGTCACGGACTCCATGACTGTGACTCCATGGACTGTATAGACAGTCACGGACTCCATGGACTGTATAGACAGTCACAGACTCCATGGACTGTATAGACAGTCACAGACTCCATGGACTGTATAGACAGTCACGGACTCCATGGACTGTATAGACAGTCACGGACTCCATGGACTGTATAGACAGTCACAGACTCCATGGACTGCATGGACTGTATAGACAGTCACGGACTCTCCATGGACTGTATAGACAGTCACGGACTCCATGGACTGGAGACAGTCACGGACTCCATGAACTCATTTATCTGACAGCCCATCCATTATGTCCATCAAATCATTTTGACAGTCTATACAGCCTTTGGACTCTATAGACTGTCACATGTGATTTTAACTGAGCTTGAGACAAGTAAGACTAATTGCGGTGACACCATGTGGAATCTCAATGAGCTTGAGACATTCAACAGTAGGATTAGTCAAATCAAATGAATTTACAACCAAATGTAAATTGGGTCTATGTATGTTAAAATATGCAAAAAGGGATTTTACCTCTAAAATATCATAATAAAACATTTTCTGACTTGCATTTAGTGTTTGAATGCTGCTTAGTGATAACTTGAGCTTTTAATTTAAGAAAATGTCAAGTTTTTGTGTTAAATTAAACAAATTTGACTGGTATTTGCAATTTTCAAAAATTTTCCTAAAAATGTGCACAGCATTTAAAATATATTCATAAATGTTGGTAACATTTATTTAATCCGAATGTAATTGGAATGTTTCAAACCGTAGGATTCATAGGCAGTAATTGTATATCACTCCAACCTTTGTATCATTTCTTCCCTATAGCCAATGACCTTTTATATTTGAAGAGGTTTTGAGACGATGTCTTGTTGTGAGATACGATTCACCCGATGATTTCACACATTTACTTTAATTCTTCTGATTTCACACATTTACTTTAATTCTTCTGATTTCACGCATTTACTTTAATTCTTCTGATTTCACACATTTACTTTAATTCTTCTGATTTCACGCATTTACTTTAATTCTTCTGATTTCACACATTTACTTTAATTCTTCTGATTTCACGCATTTACTTTAATTCTTCTGATTTCACACATTTACTTTAATTCTTCTGATTTTCACACATTTACTTTAATTCTTCTGATTTCACGCATTTACTTTAATTCTTCTGATTTCACACATTTACTTTAATTCTTCTTGCACCATGTTAAGCATAAAGTATTACTATACGCATATAGTTGTATTATTGTAACATAGCTTCTTACTAATCCCGGGGGAATGGGGTTGTATCATGTTCCTTCCTCCATGGTTGTATTAATGTAACATAGGTTCTTACTAATACTTCACAAATAACACCACGGGTGTTAATCCCGGGGGAATGGGGTTGTATTAATGTAACATAGCTTCTTACTAATACTTCACGAATAACACTACGGGTGTTAATCCCGGGGGAATGGGGTTGTATTAATGTAGCATAGCTTCTTACTAATACTTCACGAATAACACCACGGGTGTTAATCCCGGGGGAATGGGGTTGTATTAATGTAACGTAGCTTCTTACTAATACTTCACGAATAACACCACAGGTGTTAATCCCGGGGGAATGGGGTTGTATTAATGTAACGTAGCTTCTTACTAATACTTCACGAATAACACCACAGGTGTTAATCCCGGGGAATGGGGTTGTATTAATGTAACGTAGCTTCTTACTAATACTTCATGAATAACACCACGGGTGTTAATCCCGGGGGAATGGGGTAGTATTAATGTAACGTAGCTTCTTACTAATACTTCACGAATAACACCACGGGTGTTAATCCCGGGGGAATGGGGTTGTATTAATGTAACGTAGCTTCTTACTAATACTTCACGAATAACACCATAGGTGTTAATCCTGGGGGAATGGGGTTGTATTAATGTAACGTAGCTTCTTACTAATACTTCATGAATAACACCACGGGTGTTAATCCCGGGGGAATGGGGTTGTATTAATGTAACGTAGCTTCTTACTAATAATTCATGAATAACACCACGGGTGTTAATCCCGGGGGAATGGGGTCATCATTATATTTTAAAGTCAACTTGTTGTTCAGGGGGATGGTCCATATGATTAACACCACACATTTGTGCCCATGAAAAAGAAAACTCCTCTAAAGCATTGGCTGAGGGGATTGGACGAGGGGGTGGGGGTGGTGGACGAGTAGACGTTCGGGGCTGTCACCATTGGAACTGAATAATTGGAATACCCCCCCCCCCGACTACAAATCTTTAGATTTCATAGTGCCAATAATTAAATGTGAGGTGACCAACCCCTCCTCCTTGTGTTTTGTTTAAAATGTACTTTTTTGCATCATATAATTTTCTTGTCGGTAGAGTCACTGCAATCACTTTGCAAACTAAATTGCAGTGGCATGACCGCGCCCATATTTGAATGAAAAAAATACAAATCACATTTTGAATCCAATGAGGTTTGCTGAAATACAAATCTTATTGTGGTAAATTGATACATAAGGTGTTGAAACACTCATCTTTGTATTTTGTTTCTCAAAAATCGTCCCTAATTTGTCATAGTGACCAATCCCGAATTAAATTGGCAGAGTGACCAATGCGGTATTGGTCACTTTGCGAAATTACAAAAATAGCCAGTTAGAGCATTCGTCATTTGAATGCATGCTCTATCTCCAAAACTATAAGGAATACATGCATGTGGATTAGATACAATGCTAGGTCTCTTCCTGAATGTACTAATGGGCGGGAAAACTAAAAAATTGAAAAAAGTCGGATTGGTCACTATGGCAGATTAGGGACGAAATGTATTTTTAATTTAAGAAAATGTTGATTGTTCTCGCTGTTTTTTCGTGTTGCCTTAGTGTAATTCCGTCTGCTTCAAAACACATATCGCTAATGACGTCATAAACGCTGCATTTGCGTTTATACATGGTGTAATTACATGGCGTACACAATTTGATCGTTCTACTGATGACGTCATATCAATATCATTATTCTGGTCTCTATCTCTGAGGTTCTCAAAAGCTCCACTTGTATTATTCATTCATTCACATGTTTAAATCAAATCTGAACTGTTTTTATTTTCAATCCAACCAAAATTTTACATAATTATTAATCTGGGGTTAGGAATATAACAAACGTTTAAGGTCATTGGGCTCAGGAAATATAACACTTGTTCATGTTTTGTTGAGTCCACTCATCACCCCCTTAATCTGATTCACCTGAATATCCCCCCTTGAATTCACAAGTCCCAGCTTGGGATTCAATCTGTATATGGTAGACACACGTGAACTTACAATCCAGCCATTGCTCTGTGCCATAAGACAGAAGACCTTGAAGCCATCTGGGTACATATCAGGTTGTGGATAGATGGTGTAAACACCATTCACTGTGTTACCAGCATCATGGTAGGCCTGACAGTCTACAGGTTGGTAATCTAATGACAGATAATAATAATATATGTTACTATAGTAAGTACATTTGTTAATGAATGGAGAAAGGGCATAACATAAAAATGAACTAAACATTTTGTGAAGATTTAATTTCCAGACCATGATTGATCCCAGTACAGCTCAATATGATTTTCCCTCTATCCTAGTACAGGACTTAGTGGTAAATATATGTATCATCCAACATTTAATCTTGAGAAATGAAAAAGAAGTACTTTAATATGACATATTTCACAAAATAATCATGAGAAACATGGTTAAACAGAAAATAAGGACAAGTATTAATTCATGGTATAATCATAAATTTAATTGGGCAGATAATTTCTATTTCTTTAACTGACCTTCTGACAGTTAGTTTGTGAAATATCTAATTTTTAAATTTTTGCTTTCCTTTCTTAAAGGAAAATAACAATTTCCATTTAAACAACAATTGCCAGTAAATACCAACAAACACGTGCAATAATACATCTTTGATAACCCAGTAGGTTGAGCGTTAGTGTGGTAATTCAGAGGTCATAATTTGCCAGTCAATTTTCCCCGTAGTTGGTCTATGAGTGACATTTTGGATTCTGACCAACGGGTAAATAGATTTAAGCAAAATTGTAGTGTGTCTGATACCATGCCATAAAAGTTGTATGCTTTCTGTCCTTATTCAGGAAGGTCTAGTTCGGCTAATTTAGGTGATTGTAACTTAGGGGATTTTGTCCTTAGGCCACGGCACACTTGAGTTATTGCAGGCTTGATACAAGTTTATTCAAGCCATTCCACGTTAATATTTCTTCTGTGTATCTGCTATTTATGGTCAATGGTACATTTTTATTATTATTTTGTTAAGCGAAGGGTTTTATAAGCTACAATTTAGTTATTAAAAATCATTCTTTTTTCTTCATTTTGGCCAATCTGGGGATAAACAAAATTTGAAATTTACTTTAAATGGACAATATTGTCACAATCAACAGGACATGGAATCTGTGTGCTAGTTTTAGATTAACTCAGTGACTGAAAATAATACCCACATGATAAGGTCATATTAACCGTTGCTGCTGCGTAAATGAGCCCAGTAATTTTCAGTCACTGTGTTCATCTTGAACTAGGACCCCAATTCCATGCCCTGTTGAAAGTCTCCTCTGATCATGACGATACTGTCTCTTTAAACGATTTTGATGTGGATACTGAGCTGAGTTATGTTGCCCTTTTCCATTCCCACGTCGCCCGAGGTTAGACCTGGGGATTTGGACAAATTATTGGAGCACAAGGGTGGGGATTTTGATTATAATTATGAAAGTGTGAAGCTTTTGGACAATCTTTTGATTGTTTGCCGCCCTGGGGATTATCACTTTGTGTGTGCTCCATGATGTAAGGACAATTCATACATAAGAATGCCAGCCACAGTGGGGAGGGGTGGACTCAACAATAATATTGATATGCGCATTAAATGGAAGGTACAACATTGAATAACACTGGCAAAATGCTTCTATGAATGGGCCTATGAATCAAGATATACATTAAAGCGAAGGTACAACATTGAATAACATTGGCAAAACTGCATCTATAAGTATGCTTACTCTCTTTGAATCAAGATATACATTGAAGGGAAGGTACAGCATTGGTAATGTTGGCAAAACTGCTTCTATGAGTATGCTTACTCTCTTTGAATCAAGATATACATTGAACGGAAGGTACAACACTGGTAATGTTGGCAAAACTATGAGTATGCTTACTCTCTTGTAACTGCATGTATAATCCCATTTGGGAATATTATGCAGTATCCAACTAGGACCAAACTACCGAAACATTTGTGGTTAACATGACGTAGAAAATAAAGATCATAAAGATCACATGTGTTATGGGTGGGATTCCACAATCAATTGCCTTTGAAGGATTGAAATTGAGGTTTGATACATTTTCAAAATCATGTATATTTCTTTTTTTATTATTTTAATCCTTTCATCCTGTACGAGGAACAATACATGATACATAGAGTGGTTATGCATAGTATTCAAGGAGTGATATGTTTACAAAAGGTGAAAGCATCATACAAATGTTTTATGCCTATACCTGAATCTGAACAACTATTGTTTCCTTCCAAGTCTCTCCAACATTTACACTGACATTCATGATCATCAAGGAAATGTTGACTGTCGCAATCTAGTTCACAATCTGAAAATACATACAAATATTGGCAATTATTCCCACAGACATTAAGATAAAACTCATGTAAACTAATGTACAAAGAGATTGATTTATTATTTGATAGAGACTTCAAGAGAAGGAATAACATTGGTAATTTGAGATTATCAAATGAACGAATGATAATTATCTAAAAGCTTAATTGCTGAAATTATTTTGTCTGAGAACTACAGAATTGTTATACTGTATTTCATAGTTTTTGTGAAACATTACACAATAAAAATCATGTAACAGATTTTCATCGTTTAGTAAAAACCTGTTATGATGAAACTTCCACAGGTTTTGTTTTGGTTCCAAAAACCCAATGATGTAGCTTCCCCTTAACATGATCCTTGATTACATTTGCCATTATGAATGACCTACTTTCATGAAATGTATACAAGTGACTTTTACAGACTGTGAACACCTTCGGTAATTACCCAATTACAAAATAATTGAATTGCAATCTAAAAAATTAATTGATGTGTAGTTGGTGATGATACTAAACATTCTGAGAAAATATTACATCTGAAATGCTGTCATTGTTGAGAAAACATAACACACATTTGAATTGGATCACAGCCGTTATCCATTCTCCACATTAGAATGAATGCAAACAACTCGGAATGCATTTAAACTCTTTTCTCGTTATTCACACAATGAACTGAACTGTCACAGGTTGGTTTCTGTACATATCTCTTGGTTCTTATAAAGTATGTATGCATGTACACACTTGTTGCATAGTTACAGGCATGGGTGTAGGCATGGGTGCAGGCATGGGTGCAGGCATGGGTGCAGGCATGGGTGCAGGCATGGGTGCAGGCATGGGTGCAGGCATGGGTGCAGGCATGGGTGCAGGCATGGGTGCAGGCATGGGTGCAGGCATGGGTGCAGGCATGGGTGCAGGCATGGGTGCAGGCATGGGTGCAGGCATGGGTGCAGGCATGGGTGCAGGCATGGGTGCAGGCATGGGTGCAGGCATGGGTGCAGGCATGGGTGCAGGCATGGGTGCAGGCATGGGTGCAGGCATGGGTGCAGGCATGGGTGCAGGCATGGGTGCAGGCATGGGTGCAGGCATGGGTGCAGGCATGGGTGCAGGCATGGGTGCAGGCATGGGTGCAGGCATGGGTGCAGGCATGGGTGCAGGCATGGGTGCAGGCATGGGTGCAGGAATGTTTGAAGTCGATTATTCGATCCTGTATCACCAGGCAATTCATAACGCGTAGTGAATTTCATAAACAATCATGTCAAATATCCGACATTGTATAAACTTGCAATAAGAACACTAAAAATCCCTGCCTCCAGCGCTCCTGTGGAATGAATCTTCAGCAGAGGTGGAATCATAATGAGACCACACAGGGCTAGATTGTCGGCAGATAATCTAACAAAGTTGATGTTTTTAAAGTGCAGTTTTTAAAGGACATTCTTCAGAATTGCTAGTTAGTTCACCTTCAGTGCTAATACCAACTTGCTGAGTACAGTAAATCAGATTATGAGATAAACCTGTATTTGGCTAATTCAATCAGGCATGTCCAGTCTGTTGCTCTCCAGTACCGTCACATTCTAAAATGTTTAGAGAGCGACAGACATGATATGTCTAGTTGAATTAGTCAAACTATCAAATATGCAAAATCTTGCCAAAATGTACTGATATTAAACTATGTTTTAAAGGCATGATACATCATTAGTTTTTGAAAGAGTTTGGAAGAGTTTTGGTATGTAACAAAATAATTTCTCAGGGTGATTTTTAGATACAAATTTT
Organism: Zoroaster sp. YZ-2022; assembly: GCA_029582265.1. Lineage (NCBI taxonomy): Eukaryota > Metazoa > Echinodermata > Asteroidea > Forcipulatida > Zoroasteridae > Zoroaster > Zoroaster sp. YZ-2022. The sequence goes on along the minus strand of CM055818.1, from coordinate 1,656,592 downwards.
GTTATTCTGTAAAGCAATTTGTTTACTTTGTTTCAATGTGAAATGTACATTGTGTGTAATTGTGACATAATTTAAATGTCCCTTGTTCAAATAACACCGTTGCACAGTGGGCCGCCAGGGTGAAACCAACGTGTGCCAAAAGGGGTCATTTGTACATGTGCCAGATTGGATTTCTTTTATATTTTGAGGTTGCTAAAATAGTTCCCTATGACTATTTTATAAACAAATTATTCTGGAACCGTACAATCTAAAAAAAAATTAAAAATTGTGATAAAAGCCAGTTGCTGGTAATAAATTGTGTGAAGTAATCAACTAGTTTCAGCTGTAATATGATTGACATGTTTCTGAAATTGGGAAACTGGGGAAATGTGTGACAAAATGTCAATTTTTGAAATGAATTTGTTCCAATATTTTATATCCAACTATATATGTGTAATGCAAACAAAAACAACGGTCATTAAAATATACATTTAAGCTTGAGCCACCCTTAAGTGGTAAAAACAAAACAAGCCTGGCAGCCAAGGATTATGAAGAGACCTTTTTCCTCTATATTAAGATTCTTCGAAAAACAATCTTTGCCAATGATTCCAAAATTAAACCCGGCCGCAAATTTCTTATAATGCCTGTAGTCCAAGGTGATTAAGCATAGCTGCCAATAGAATTTACCAACTGGAAAACGTAACTTAAATTTGTGTCCAAACAGACACTGCATAAAATTCACAATAGAGTACATATACAGGGGAGACATTTCATGTGCCCATGAAACGCCTTTAAATTCTTGTCATCTATGTTTTGGCCTAATTCATTTTGTTCATTTTCAATTTCTACATTGTCCTGTTTCTGTTGATTCTGACGGTCCACTTCAGCTCTGGCTCTACGGCGCAGTGTCTACCAAGACCGATCCTATTCCATGCTACGGTACGTGCAAGTAGCGGTTCAATAAGTACATGAACATAATGTACACAGTTGTCCCATGGGCCTACTTACTGGCAACCAGGGTACTTCATTTCTAAAAGCCTATAGTGGAAAAGACCCAACTATAACTGTTATAAGCCTATGAAAATACTAACCAAACCGGGAGCTCTTAAAAAGCATGCTCGCCTATAGTATATATGTTACTAAAACAATGAATAAAAAGAGCACGGGGGGTGCCTATATAGGCCTAACCCAGCATCAGATAGGCCTCCGGCCTGATGTTTATATTGGCAATAATGAGATGAATAGGAAATGGATTTCAAAAAGGATTAGTTCCATATATGCACACATCAAAGGTTGATATCTGTTTCAATAAAAGGTCAAAATAATGAGAACATTCCATGCCTTTTTGCATTTGAAAATCCAAAACATATCAGTGTGCTGATCGTGAACAAAATGGCTGACGGCGGTAAGCAATCTATCTCATACCCAGTTATATTACTCCGCGATCCCCCCGGAGACGTGGATCTAATTAACGCAACAAAGATCTGGGTACGAGATTGAGCGGTAAGGTACAGACATGTGGTGGCACATATAGATTGGTTCCTGATCCTTAAGTTGAATAGTAACTGAGTGAGAGAATATGTTCCAGACCGGCAGAATGTCCTAGATGCTGTACACATGGCCGTTTTCGAAATATCTGGCTTCGTCTCCGTCTTGGCTCCGTTCGTGCGGTTTTTCAATGATGACAACCTGAAGACGAAGCCAAAGCCAGTGCTTTCGAAAACGCCCTATGTAAACCAGGCAGTTCCGAGCACTTCGCTTCCCATCGATGCAGAAGGTCGAGTTCAATTCTGTGCTAATTTGTACACTTCATTTTTCAAATTAAACAAATTTAATTTTTTTTTTTTATTGTAGGAACCATAATTTTTTTTCATATCATTTCAGGTAATTTATGGCTTTGGAGGATTTTTTCTTTAGGGAAATAAAGTCCAAAAACATGTTTTATGTACAAAAATATGGTCCCATCACGAGCGATCAACCAATCAGTGTCGTTCTTGCCATTATACCATTACCAATCCAGTGATCAGGAACCATTCTACTGGCGTGTGCACAGTCGAAAACAAGGCGTATTTTTTGGAAATAGACTAAAATCGTGCAAAACTTTTGAAAGTATAACCATTTAGTCAAAGAGCTAGCTGAGATTTATTTGACATGAAACCTACAAAAGCTTTGACTGTTTGGTTGGGTACAGATAGCCTACCTGACCACAGAAACCCTTGTCTTAAGTGCAGTCAGTGGTGGGTGGGGGTAGGGGGGGCCTTTTTAATTACCCCCAAAATTCAAAATACAAGGCTGACATCCACGCCATGTTGTAAGGAAAGCCCTACTAATTATAAATCTGCAACTTAAGACAAAATTTTGTGGTGGAAAGGTCACTTAAGACAAACACTAATTAGTGCTAATTAAGGAATTTATTTGACCTCAAGCTACAACACTGAAACCACATGGAAACTGTTGAGGAAGGTCTAAATATCAATAATCACCAACTTAAGACAAGATTATGTGGTGGAAAGGTCACTTAAGACAAGGTCAAAGGTCAATTTGCACCAAATGACCTTTAATTTTACTTTAATTGACATAGACCTACAAAACTGAAAACTGGTGGAAAATGTAGAGTTTGATCTCTTCATCAATAATCACCAACTTAAGACCAGCTTATGTGGTGGAAGGGTCACTTAAGACAAGGTCAAAGGTCAATTTGCATCAAATCCGGGGTCATCAAACAATACCATATTATCATGAATATACAAGAACCCCCCAAAAAAATCAACCACTAAAAAATGTATTAACCACACCTGATAAATCTGAATGTAAATAGAGTATATAACTCACGGCTACATTTTGATTACAACGACTGGTCATTTATTCTCTGCCATACAAAACAACAATAGAAAAGAAGCTGATAATTGTACAAGTCAACATTATACCCATAGAGTAATCCCTCTGACTAAATGGCTGTATAAATGTAGGTTTCATGTCATATAAATCTCAGCTAGCTCTTGGACTGATTCTTCATTTTATCATTTTTACATGGCCTGAATTTCTCAAATTTAAAATTCACTTTTGGAAAATTCATTCGGGAAAATAAATTTTTCCTCGGCATCATCCTCGCCAACCTTAATTAAAGGCCCGTCGTGATTTTTACGTGAATATCACGTGATGCCAATCGGTTGTAACTTCGTTGCGTGAGCGACGTGATTATCACGTCATATTCAAAGTCAAGAAAACATGGGTAAAATATTGATGTTAAAATCACATCATAATATGGTCAGCCAGAAACTTAACTTTTGACAATAAAAACTCAATTCATGTAAGACGTAATTCTCACGTCATAATGTTTACGACAGCAAAAAGAAATGTAACCGATCTTACTGTATCGCAAGAAGCATTTTTTAAAGATAAATTATCGTCATGTAACAGCAAAGACGTGTATCGGATCATTAACTCACTGTTGAACAAAAATGTACATCACCTGCCTTACTATGATTCTGCACGTCTTCTCAGCAACAGATTTGCAACATATTGTTACTAAAATTGTTAATATTAGACGGGATCTCGATACTCAACCACCTTTTGCAACTACTGAATTTTGCGACACTTCTGATACTATTGTACTGTTACGAATCTTACCCTTTGATTTTGATAAATATTAGCACCCTCTATTTCACTTCTTCCACTTCAAATATTTTGCTGACGATGCAATTTCAAGCAGTCTAAGTCCCAGGGTTGTTTCCCCGGACCCTCGATTGTCCGCTATGAATATGCAATCCATACAAGGACGCTACTTTTGCTCATGCATATCCAGCGCCAACGCAATGCATAATGCAACACCAGTGAGAGCATTGCGTGCATGCCACACCCTCCAGCCACGTGGCTTGGAGCTGTCCTTTATTCCGAATACTTTCCTCGGAGTCCACCCTACACACCGAACACGGTTCGTGGGTGAACCACGGCCAAACAGTCACCGTGACTGACCCGCTCAGTCATTAGCCGTGGCCCGCGTGTAGTGCTCCCTACCCAAGTACAGCCGCTGTTCCCCTCATGCAGTAATAGCTTAGCATCCAAGCAAATAGCTTAGCACCCCAGTAAGCATCGTCCCCTTGAGCACGCCCTCCTTTCTAAGTTGTCGATCACTTCACTTTCGTCAAATACCTTACCTTATATGGAACAAGGACCTGTTGTATACCCAGATTTTGCACACGTTTCTACCCTGAGACGCGGAAGGCAAGCTTCTCATTGGCTAAGATGCTAAACTAGGCTAATGTTTTATTTATTCCTAGGCCCCAGATTTCTATATAAACCCGAGATTTCCTGATCTCGGGAAGTGCGATTCCGAATGAAATCTGTGCAACTCGATTCGATCTATGACAGTGCGATATACCGAACTATTACGGTCCAGAGCCTCGTTCGTTGAACCAATGGTGCAGTGCGTCGATATGGCCATTGGTTCGCCTACATGTAGCTAATGCGGTCTGATACACACTCTGGCCCCGTCCAGACACCCTGTAGTCAAGCCCCGGTGGTCCCCGTCGTAGAGACTGACCAGCCATCCGTCTCTCGGTATAGCAGTGCCCGTACCGTATACCGAGTGACAAGCCGCATGAACGAATGATGGTCCCCACTGACTGTACCCAATAGTTGGTATTCGTACACCCTATTCGGAACTTAGCACAAGTATATAAGTTTAACTATTGACATGTACCTATATGCTACCACTCCTGTCATACATGTTACTAGTGCCATTGTTAAATAGTGATGTTAATAATAAACCAACCCCATTACTGAGATTGTCACAACAAAGTTTGTGTCCGACTATTATTTGTTGACCCACGATAGTGGGGAATGCAACAGTACCTAAGCTTTCTGTTTTTCGACCGGCCAGTGAGGAAGAAGTTTTGAAAGTTACATCTACTTCACCAAGCAAATCTAGTCGTCTTGATCCCATTCCTACATGGTACTTGAAAGAAAACATCTCACAACTCTTACCAGTTCTCACAAATATTGTTAATTCCTCATTATCTACAGGTATATTCCCAAGTGGTGCTCACTCTGCTATTATTAAACCTTTACTGAAAAAGCCATCGCTTGACAAGAACACTTTGAAAAATTACAGGCCTGTAGCAAACCTCACGTTTGTTGGAAAACTTGTGGAGAAAATTGCTTGCTCAAGACTCGTTGAACACATGGACTTAAATAACATGGCTAACCCACATCAATCTGCATATAGGTCAAAACATAGCACAGAATCTGCTCTGATCAAAGTAAAGCATGATATTATGACTTCACTCAATCATAACAATGTTGTACTCCTCGTATTATTGGATCTATCAGCAGCCTTTGATACGATTGACCATCAGATTTTAATTTCTCGTTTATCCAAGCGTATTGGTGCCAAAGGAACAGTGTTAAATTGGTTTCGTTCATATCTAGATGGCTGGACAAACCAAGTGGATATAGCTGGTAAACTTTCGGACCCTATTACTGTCAACTTTGGTCTACCTCAGGGCTCTGGTTGGCCCAGTGGGGTATACTATATATACTCTACCAGTTGGTGACATTGCACATCATCATCAGGTAAACCATCATGTGTATGCTGATGATACGCAACTCTATGTATCCTTTAATCCAAAAAAACCTGGTGATCTGAAAAATGCAATTTCTAAGCTACAGACTTGTATCGGTGATATCAAAAACTGGATGAATGAAAATAAGCTGAAACTCAATGACAGTAAAACCAAATTTTTTCTCGCAGCTTCTCCACACAATCTCAAACGTCTACCAGACATCACTTTGGCAATGCCTGCATTAAGCCGTCACAAACCATCAAAACTCTTGGAGCATTCTTTGATACAAATATGACAATGTCTTCTCATATTGCAAATGTTAGTCGAACTGTCACTTTTCACCTAAGAAATATAACTCGCATTCGCAAATTCATTTATCAAGAAACTTGCCATCACGCTGTACGCTCTTTGATTTTATCTCGTTTAGATTACTGCAATGGACTTTTATCTTCACTTCCAAAGTCATACATCATCCGTTTGCAACGTCTACAGAATTGGGCACCTAGACTTGTTTTCACTGTAAATAGAAGACACGATCTTGCACCACTGTTAAAATCACTTCATTGGCTACCAGTTGAACAAAGAATATCATTTAAATTGCATCTATATTTGTACAAATCACTAAATAGCTTAGCACCAATATATGTATCAAATTGTTTGAAATTGTATGTTCCAAATAGGCATTTAAGATCAACAGATGACTATCTCCGCCTTAAATATCCTATCACAAGAGTCCAAGCTGGTGATAGAACTTTCACTGTTTGTGCATACAAGCTATGGAACAATCTTCCTGTTTATATCAGACAATCTGTTTCTGTTAATGCCTTCAAGAAGGCTCTTAAAACTCACTTGTTTCCTCATTAATTTTGCATCAATTTATGTCTTATTCTATCCTGATTTGTATTTATTATGTCATATTAACTTTTGTAAGCGCCATGCGCCTCTCGGGAATGGCGCATGATAAATACTTGTTGTAATGTAATGTAATAATTACATCAGTCATACGACGTTCGACAAGATTACCAGTTGACGACGTCTTCACGACGTCAGTCTGCTATCAGGGTAGTTTGTAACACCCCAGTTTGTGCATTACATATCCCATAGTTTGTACGTACCTGAGCATAAACTGCCAATCCAGCCTCCACGACATTCACACTGACATGTCGTTTCATTGAGCTCACCATTCTCACAGGATAGCGCACACTCTGGAAACATTAACAGAACAACCCAATGTGCTGAAAAACACTAAAAAAGCCTTACTCCATTTGGCTAAAGACAATGTTATCATTAGACTGACTTATAACATTAATTATTATTATTTAATATGGTGTATCTAAATAAATTTGTAGATATAGAGGCAAGTAATTGGGTCATTTTCTGGTACAATCATCGTCACTCCAGACTTGGTCACATGAACATGAACAAACATTCTGTTGTCCAGCGTGCCTCCATTAATTGTTTCTGTTTACTGCTTTCAAAAAGCTCATGACACAAATTATTGTTCCAATGAAACAATCACATGTCATTATGGAAACTACATTGATAACTAGAACATGTTGTAAGTGGCAACCATTTATTTATGGGGTGAACAAAGAAATTAGACTACAGCAACAGTACTAAGCTATCTAGTCCTATATTGGTGGTCACTTGGGGATCACTAGGGTAGGATGTGACTTTTTAAAGGATGGATGCGTCCATTTATTTTGTTAAATCACAAACTATCATGACCGAGTGTACTGTATGAGATAATCTGTTCTATGTAGCGTTTAGGGATTATGCAGCACAAATATAAACTACAGCTCTTGTGATAATGGGACGACCTTTAAGTTTTGATTCGTTAGACGGACAAGGTGGCTATGATCCATTTTCCACATTAAAATGAATTCAAACAACTCTGAATGCATTTTCTCATTAATGACACAATGAAATGAACTTTCACAGATTTCTGTAAATATTTATTGGTACACACACACTGACCTTGTTCCATGATTGTGGAGACATCGAAAGGTACATTTGTATTTATTTGTATAATTATTATTTAGGGGCGGGACTATTGTTGATTTCCCTTCTAGATGTGGTCACATGAGGAATGATCATATACCACATTATGTCGCTATGAAGCGCACCTCCATTCTTATTGGATAGTGGGCAATGTGTAGAATGCTGTATACGCATGTGAAGTATTAGATCACACCTCTTTCATAATGACATTGATTTCTTTAAGATCAATGTCTTACTACATTGTATGTTGAGCCTGTCTTTCCCGTCAAATATTTGTCACATTAATTTTCTTGTTCATTCGTTTGTTTGTTGGGGTTGTGTTTGTTCGTCTGTCTGTCTGTCCATCGTTCATTCATTCATTCCTTTGTTGTTTGATTGTTTGTTAGTTTATTTTCAAGGGAACATTTACACAAGTATCTTTATTATTTTACTTACGAGAACAGTTTTTACCACTCCAGTCTGGATCACATGAACACTGACAGGTGCCATTATCCAGCGTACCTCCATTCTCACAGGATAATGTACAATCTGAAAAGAAAAATAGTCAGAAAGGTCAAGTAAAAGTATTATTTACTTTTCTCTTTTAAAACAAGTTTTATGTTAGGTTATTGTTCTTATTAAACCAGCAGATTTTAATTACTGCAACATATTTTATATGTGAAAAAATTTGACATCACGCATAATTGCTTGTCCAAAACTGGAAGTTACATTGAATTGGATTGACTATTGACAAAATAAATACGAGATAATTTTATATAAAAAAAAAATTGCAAATGTTCCAAAGTTATCAACCAACCAAAAATATTTACCAGGTATATTTAGTATAAAAGTGATGCATTTTTAGGAGAATACACTGTGGGCCCCATACTAACCAGAACCATTTTTGTCACACCAGTTTTGATCAGATTATTAAGCGTACCTCCATTCTCAAAGGACAGTGCACACATTTTTTTAAACATAAAATAGTCAGGTAGGTCAAGTAAAACGAGAGCATTTTCAATGCAGGAAGCATTAAAGGGAAGATACAACATTGGCATTTGGTAATGTGCGTTCATTTCAACCCTCTAAACCCTCAAGAAAGAAACATCATAAAGCTAACCTGTGAAAATTTCACAGCAACAGATGCTCACTTTTTGAGAAAATGACGAAAAACTGTTTCATGTTATGTGTTTACGTTCGTACGTTTGTAAATTCAACATAGCAATTGTTATTTTCTCTAAGATGAAGACACTTGAGTCATTTCTCAGGATGATTGATACTTTCTCTAAGATGAAGACACTTGAGTCATTTCTCAGGATGATTGATACTTTCTCTAAGATGAAGACACTTGAGTCATTTCTCAGGATGATTGATACTTTCTCTAAGATGAAGACAATTGAGTCATTTCTCAGGATGATTGATACTTTCTCTAATATGAAGACACTTGAGTCATTTCTCAGGATGATTGATACTTTCTCTAAGATGAAGACACTTGAGTCATTTCTCAAGATGATTGATACTTTATCTAAGATGAAGACACTTGAGTCATTTCTCGGGATGATTGATACTTTCTCTAAGATGAAGACACTTGAGTCATTTCTCAGGATGATTGATACTTTCTCTAAGATGAAGACACTTGAGTCATTTCTCAGGATCTTTCTCTAAGATGAAGACACTTGAGTCATTTCTCAGGATGAGTGATACTTATACCAACTTTATACCAAGTTAGTTTTCAGATAATAATTCAGTATTTGTAATATGGTAAATACCAATGTTGTACCTTCCTAATAACTATTCCTTACACAATTATTTAACCAAATCATCTTGTAACCAAATACATCTTAAAGAAAATGACTATTATCATTATATCTTTTCACGTCCCCTCCCCCCTTGCTGCGGCCCTGCCAACAAATATGTATAATTATGATCTCACAACAATCCACCATCACTTGTTTGTATTTATAGCAGTAACTGAATATTTAATACCCAATATAGTACCTATCAGAGGTATTACTTTTTTGTAGGTGTTTCGTTTAGTAATTCTATTACGCTATTAGTGAAGTGTTGATGTGACTTTTCATAAGTCAGCCGCATATAATTGAGGTTAATATTTGCAAAAAGAAATAACTTCACATACTTGTGCAATTCTTGCCATTCCAGTTTGATGCACATGTACACAGACATGTCTTATTGTTGAGTATACCTCCATTCTTACAGGACAATGAACACTCTGCAAAATAAATATATCAAAACCAAGATCAATATTAACTATCAATCTGGCCTGTCAATCAAACGACACAAATTGACCAATGGGGATGCACCTTTTCATGTTAGCTGTTGCTATCTCGGTCAAGTGTTTTGCAATGATTGTGGTGGCACAGGTGACATGACCGAAAGTTCACAGCTTTGCAAGGATGGGTGGGGCATAGGGTTAGATTTGGACTGGTCTATTAACAGAAACACATGACCTTATTAGGTAATTGATCAAGAAATGAAAAGGTGAGCAATTTGATGTGGCAATCTTCAGATTTCTCATGATCAAAGTAACTTGCTTTATGAGAAATTCCCTTTTAAATATTTTTTTATTTAAAAGATTAACAAGGGATTGTTGCACGGTTTGTACCACAGGATAAAGCCTGATTGGGACGTGTCCACATATAATAATGGACCCGAGCCAAGTACATGTAATACAAGTAAAGTCGGTAAACTATCATTCTATCTGCAGTTTAGGGTTCCCTCACCTGTTTGGGCATTCGGATGGGGGCATGGCCATGGATAATAATGGACCTGAGCTGAGTACAAGTAGTACAAGTACACTAAAGCCCTTTTCACACGAGGGAAATAAGCAGGGGGTCCATGGTCCTAAGAACACAACGTTGTCAAATACACTTCGTGTGAAATGTACCTCTGCTCTGCACAAACACAGGTCCGTAGTCTTTTCCTGACCACGGTCGAGACCAGCAACAACAAAAAACACCGTTGTGAAAATTCACCACGATAGGCCGTGTGAATGAACAAACCGCACAGAGACCAAGGACCATTGTTTCGCGAGAGCTACCACGCATGCGCGCAAGAAGAAAATTTCCCACTTCCTGCCCCGTCCACTTTTGTCATTCTTTTTCTTCACCTCTCGGTATTTTCTTTTTAAGTAATTCCACTTGTCGTGGCACTTTTCAGCCGAGTGTGTCATTCCCATTTCCCCGCCACGTCTTTCCACACTGTGGTTGTGGACGAGACCATCCAGCTTTTTTTGGACTTCAGTGGAGCCTACCACCGTAATCAGCTGGATGGTCTCGTCGTACGTCCATGTGCTCCGCTTTTGGGTTTTTTTCTTCGATGAAGTTTGGGACATTTGCTCAAAAATTACCGATTCTATATCGTTTTTCGCCATGTTTTGCACTGAGCTGTGAGAGTGGTAGAGAGAGAGGACGGATGCTAACAATAAACATACAATACAATAGTGCGGGAAAATTAATGGTAATCAATACATGCAATAGCGATTCCACGCTAGCTGTGCGGATACCAGTTAACTGCACTATAAACAATGTTGACCTTTGACACCCCAAAAGACGAAGGCTATGTGACACGGGACGTTGGTTTCTTCGCCGTGTGAAAGGTCGTATCCGAGTTTGACCAACGTCCGTGGTCAATACAACTGGTATCCGAGACCAAGGACCCTAGTTTGCGTTTGTCGTGTGAAAAGGGCTTAACACAAGGCCTATATCTGCAGTTTAGGGTTCCCTCACCTGTTCGGGCATTCGGATGGGGGCATGGCCATGGATAATAATGGACCCGAGCTGAGTACAAGTAGTACAAGTACACTAACACAAGGCCTATATCTGCAGTTTAGGGTTCCCTCACCTGTTTGGGCATTCGGATGGGGGCATGGCCATGGATAATAATGGACCCGAGCTGAGTACAAGTAGTACAAGTACACTAACACAAGGCCTATATCTGCAGTTTAGGGTTCCCTCACCTGTTCGGGCATTCGGATGGGGGCATGGCCATGGATAATAATGGACCTGAGCTGAGTACAAGTAGTACAAGTACACTAACACAAGGCCTATATCTGCAGTTTAGGGTTCCCTCACCTGTTCGGGCATTCGGATGGGGGCATGGCCATGGATAATAATGGACCCGAGCTGAGTACAAGTACATGTAGTATGAGTAAACTAACACTAGGCCTATATCTGCAGTTTAGGGTTCCCTTACCATTCTGACATCTGTTCGGTATGCTTTGCATGACTTTTATCACCGAGTCGTATTTACCATGTGGTCCAGGACCCATATCCGGCGGGGGACCAAAGTGACGAACCATCATCTTGCTCTCCGTCAATTCCAGGGTTACTTTGAGGATGGAAGATTGTGATTAGAAAAGTCAGAATTTGTTGGCTGAAAAAGAACTCACTGCTTCTTCTTCTGTCTATTTTGTATTAGTCTTTGTTCCACAGGGCCGTAGCAGGCATAATCTTTGGGGGAGTAGAAGCTTTAAATTTATATATTCAACTGGATAGTAACCTAAAAATAAAAATAAAGATTTTCTTGTAAAATGCCGAATTGCATGGAGTGCCGTTTTTTGAGACACACAAAATTTTGATCATCAAAAAATTGATGTTGGTGACTCACCGCCAACTGGAAAAAGTTTATGAAACACAGAAAATGTACCCTAGAAAAAACAGTTGAATCACATCATCTTGTAAAATTGTTTTTAACCTTGAAAAAAACATTTTTATTTACATTTTTAAATAAAATGGTATAAAATTTGGAGTTCAGCTCTTATAACAAGGTGGTGAAAATGTTTGTAAAAGTACTTTAAAAAAAACTTCGGAATGTGTAAAAATGCTGTTAACATTTTGTCAAATAATGTTAGATTTCTTTTCATAACCATGATATTAAATGTTTCGTTTTCTCAATAACTTTCTACGACTGACAAAGTAAACATCAACAAATTAAGTAGTCTTCGTTCGTTTCTTCTATAAGGAATATTTTGAGGATTTTTATTTCATATGGAGTGCCACAAGGCTTATCGCTAATAGCAGCTGCAAGGAATTGTGGGATGTCTATGGGCGCAACAGCGCCACTGCATGCCGCGCGGACAAACAAAATATTAATGACGTCACAAAAGCTGCGCCAAACAGATGCCCCTTTTTGTATCCCTGTATGCTTTGTGGCAGTTGCTTCAGTGCTATTAGTATTAGCGATAAACTTTATGGTCAAGCGGTTCAGTGCATCAGATTTCTGATGGCCGAGTCGTCAGAATGTGGGTTCGAATCCCAACCACGACCGTGGTGCTTGTGTCCTTGAGCAAGACACTTTACCATAATTGCTTCTCTCCACCCAGGGGTAAATGGGTACCTGTGAGGGCAGAGTTGGTTATTGTGTTTGATTAGCCCTATATGCGCTGTAATGGCAGCAATTGAGCTGTATACTCCCCAGGGAGCTGCAATGGTTTCAGGAATGATTTATGCGCCTGATGAGCAGGGGTAATAATGTAATGCGCCTTGAGCACCAGTTTGGTGGATACGTGTGCCAAGTCTACATTATTATTATCATTATTATTATTATTATAACAACTGATTCAGTTCAGTGAGCACACACTCCTCTCCCCCAACCCCTAGGATCCTAGTCTCATAGTCTCACAGTTTCCCGCCTGCGCGCCTCAACGAACTAATCCTCCAGCATCCATTCATGGGATGATCCTCCAGCAGCCTACTTAAGCAGCAGCATTTTCCAGAGTCCGGCATTCTCCTGAGGACGATCAGAGCATACTGATCGAAACGTCGAGTTGTACCCCAGTTCTTTTCAGAACTAATTACTACTCAATTGAGATTCCACATGGTGTCACCGCAATTAGTCTTACTTATCATCCTCACCATGCAAAGCTACAAGTTTTACCTATTATTATTATTATTATTATTATTTTAAAAATCATTGCAAATGCAAAGCATTCATATGTTTTGGTTTCCACAGACAACAGCTCACCGACAGCATAGAAGAGTAACCACTTAGTCTTATAGGTGCGTCAATTAGGGTAAATGGAGGATACATACATTAGTCCGAATGCTTCTTCCGTTCACAGTCTCCTATTTTTAGGTTATGTAATTTGTCACAGAAACAAATTACATAATTATTCTAAAATAGGCGACTGCGAACGGAAGAAGCATTCGGACTACACGTATCCTCAATTTACCCTAAATGATGCACCTAAGGTTATAGCAGTTTGGTGTTTCAGTTTGTTTCAGTGAAGGATTCTCTCGTAAAATGCTGAATTTCAATGCATGATCATATGCGTGGACGTCTTGAGCGCCGTTTTTTGAGATGCACAGAATTGTGGTCATCAAAAAATTTATGTTGGTATAATGACTCACCCCCAAAATGTTAAAGTTGAGGGGGGAACAGAAAATGTACCCAAGAAGAAAAACAGTTGAATCATGTTTCATCTTATTCCAGGTGGTTGTAAAATTGTTTTTAATCTTGAAAATAAAAATATTGTTTTAGATTTTTTAAATTTTATGGTATAATTTGGAGAAGCTCTCAAAACTTTTAATAAATATTCTTGAAAGACCAATAAAAAGGAAGGTGGTTAAAATTTTTGCAAAAAGTACACAATGTACTTTAAAACTTCTGTTAACTTCTTTAAAACTTCTGTTAAATTCTGTTAACATTTTGTCAAATAAAATATTTCTTTTCATAACCATGATATTAATGTTTCATTTTCTCAATAATTTTCCACTGCCAACGAAATAAACACCAACGAATTAAGTAGTCTTTGTTCACTTCTTCTTTAAGGAATGTGTCCATTTTGAGGATCAGTATTTCTTTAAAAAATCATTGCAAATGCAAAGCATTCATATCTTTTGGTTTCCACAGACAATAGCTCGTTGATGGCACAGAAAAATAAAATCACATAAGTTCGTGAAAAAAAAATTGAGGTCATGTAAATCCCTTTTTGTAGGGTTTTCAGGTGAAAACCAATATGCTCAATATTTATATCAAATTAAAGGGCTTGACAGAAATACAATGGTTTTTTAATCAAGAAAATCGGATGAGTAGTTTTTGAGGAATCCTGTTTTATTTAATCAAGTATACAGCATTCGATGAAGCCCAACTGTCCATACACTGTGTACATCCCTAATGGCAACAAAACCGTTGAATCAGCCTACACACACCGTAATACACACGCACAGCGTTCGTGCTCGTTTCCCTCATAAGAGCTTTTGAAAGGGTGTAAAAAATACACTCTCTGCTCAAAACTTTCACATATGATAGAAAAGAGGTGTAAAATTCATTCAGACACCGCTCTTACCTTTCAACTTGAAAATTTCACCTCGAAAAACGGTATTTACTTTTTTATCTCTTTGTAACTTCGGTTGTAGAGTAGCTGTGGAGATCGAGCAAGCATGGGTATGTAAAGGAGCCCTTTGACGTTTTCATGTCAATCACAATGTACTTGGGCACGGAGACAGCTCCGAAGTGGATGCCCTCAGCAGAGCGCGGCAAATTTGACGGGCCGAATGCGCCCGATCTCGGAACACTTCGCGAAAGGCTGGGCGGGACGAGAGTGGTTCATTCATAAAAACCTAGGTTTTCGCACTTACTTCCGATTGCTATTTTATGTACATTGTTGGATAGCTGAGACTTATATAAGCTTTCCAATGAGCTATTACATGTAAGATTTCGACAGGTAAAAGTAGTGGAATTTTTTGATTTAAAATTTTGATGTTTTTTGTTGCGGGCGATGCGCTGTGCGTGTGGAGGGCTTCGGTCAAGCACGCCACAAACTGAAAACCCTACTATTTGTATCTAGTAAAATCAGTGGTTAAACAATTTTTCCACTTTCACAACTTTCCAGTAAATCATACAATTTCACTGTGATTTTTATTTTTGTAACAAGTATGACTTAGCTAAGTTTATGCAACCATTAATACGCCATAGTTTTGTAAGTTTTCCGAGAAATGCTAAGCCAAATGTAAGTGCGTCATTTCACGAGTGCGGCGAATTACGTACACGGACGATACATATGTAAACATTGTATACGTGTATTCATTTCATGTATTGTTGTACACCCAACTCGTATTTTCTCACAAAAAGACCTTATGTTATATCTTTACCTTGAGAAATTCATCAAGTTTTAAATCTTGAGGGATGATGACTTGAGGTAAGGAACCTTTTGGGGCCCAGTGTCATGGTAAAAAGTACGGAGCCCCTAAGGGGACAGGTAAAAAAAAAATCGGGAAGGTAAAAAAAAAGGGGGGAAATGTATTTCGTTCCCTCGAATTAATATTTCGTTCCCTCGAAATAACATTTCGTTCCCTCGAAATAATTTATTTCATTCCCACGAAATGTTATTTCGAGGGAACGAAATGTTATTTCGAGGGAACGAAATGTTATTTCGAGGGAACGAAATGTTATTTCGAGGGAACGAAATAATATTTCGAGGGAACGAAATAATATTTCGAGGGAACGAAATAATATTTCGAGGGAACGAAATGAATTCGAGGGAACGAAATGTTATTTCGAGGGAACGAAATATTAATTCGAGGGAACGAAATACATTTCCCCCTTTTTTTTTTACCTTCCCGATTTTTTTTTTACCTGTCCCCTTAGGGGCTCCGTAGTGAGATTTTTCGAATTTAAATTGAATAAAAAATTTAGGCCTATTGTTAATTATCGGTAAAGTCACGCCGTGTTTACTGATCCGATCAAATTAGGGTTTCTTTTTTTAAATTGCTGCTTTCAAATTAATGTCCAAGCAATCATGATTTCGTTCCTGTCATTCACATTTCGTTTTTCGGCATTCATATGACTTCAACTATCTCATTCTGAAATTGGATATTTCGAATCTTTTAGCGATTGATACAGTTAATAAAACAATCATTAATAGATGCGCAAAGGATTTTGTAGAAGTTTCTAGATTTTTCTGTATTTTTATTCCAATGTTAAACATTTGTTTGAAAGTAACAAACGAAAATATGAGTATTCCTACGGGATCATCTTGCATAACAGATTTGTTCCCTTTGCAATATTTCACGTCATTCTTATTATTGTATAATAATAATCTCTTTGACCTTGGAGAAGAGTTAGGAATATAAAATAATTTAAAAAAACAAATTGCTCGATATTCCGACCGTGCCGGCCACGTGTCTGCTATGGGCGTCGATCACTACCTAGAAGTGCAGGATGGGGGGTGGGGGGGGGGGGGACATGGAGGCATTATCGGATCCAGGGTTTGTCCAATTATATGGGCGCAACCCGGGTCAAACACCCTCCCCCGCTTTTAGACATCATATTTTAAAAAATAAAATAAATAAATAAATAAATAAATATTTTTTTTAAATTTTTTTAATTCTAGGCGCAATATGAGCGTTTTCAGGACCAAGTTTGTGAAGTATTCTATAGCTACTGATGCAAATGTAAATTCCAACCCAACCATCGGCCCCCTGGCCCCCCCTGGATCTGCCTTTGACCGCCCCTCTACACGTATGAGCCTCGGTGTAAGGGAGGGCCTTACAGACCCCGGGAATTGTTTGATTCAAGATACTCAGTAGTGCTTTCTTAACGCATTATAAAAAACTGTAGCAAGTTAGGCAAACATATTTAGTTATTTTTTTAATTTATTTATGGGCCATCGAAAAGTGGGTGGGACATTCTGTCCCCAAGTAAGCATACCCATAAGAAGTAGTTTTGCCATCATTGCCAAATTGAACTTTCCTAAAAGGTATATGTACAGGACCGATAATTCAAAAATATCACGAAAGATTCACGAACAGTGTAATGTGAATATTTGGTGTGAAGCTGATGATAGTATCAATCTTCCTTAGACAAAATTTTGCTTGAGGTACCGTCTTTTAAAGAAATCTTAATAATTTCCAGTTTGAATTTAGGAAAGAGTCCTCTTTTCGAGTTAGAATTAATTTGAGAAAACAGGATGCATTTTCACTATTTTCTTGTTTTTACTGTATTTTTGGGTTGGTTTATCTTGATTCAAAGAGAGTTTCGTATTAGCAACTTTGTTAACATTACCAATGATGTACATGTACCTTCCCTTCAAGTGAATGTGAATTTTTGACACAGTGTGATAAAATTCATAACCAGTCAAGGGTTGTTTTGGAAAATTATATTGGGAATCATCTCATTTAAACGAGGAAAATAATAGTGTTTTGATTAGAAACAAAATTGCCAGTATAATAGCGAACCATGAGAAATATGTACATGTTTAATTTCTTTTTGTTTTAGAATCTAGACTCATACATTATTTCACAGATCTGCAAGTGTCTAATTTACTAGACAGATGAATATTTTGTGTTTTTTTTCCTTTCCATATATGTTGGATTCTTTACAATAAAAACAATGGATTGAAAGGAGTAAATTGTGAAAATGCGGAGCACTGCTAAAAATTGTAACAAAGGTTCATTGTGATAAAGATAAAGTCCATGGTAATAAAAAGGGTTCACGGCTAAAAAGAGGGTACATTGCAGATAGGGGAACACTGCTAAAAAGAGGGTACATTGCAGATAGGGAACACACTGCTAAAAAGAGGATACATTGCAGATAGGGGAACACTGCTAAAAAGAGGATACATTGCAGATAGGGAACACACTGCTAAAAAGAGGGTACATTGCAGACAGGGGAACACTGCTAAAAAGAGGGTACATTGCAGATAGGGGAACACTGCTAAAAAGAGGGTACATTGCAGATAGGGGAACACACTGCTAAAAAGAGGAGAGGGTACATTGCAGATAGGGGAACACACTGCTAAAAAGAGGGTACATTGCAGATAGGGGAACACTGCTAAAAAGAGGGTACATTGCAGATAGGGGAACACTGCTAAAAAGAGGGTACATTGCAGATAGGGGAACACACTGCTAAAAAGAGGGTACATTGCAGATAGGGGAACACACTGCTAAAAAGAGGGTACATTGCAGATAGGGGACCACTGCTAAAAAGAGGGTACATTGCAGATAGGGGAACACTGCTAAAAAGAGGATACATTGCAGATAGGAGAACACACTGCTAAAAAGAGGGTACATTGCAGATAGGGGAACACTGCTAAAAAGAGGGTACATTGCAGATAGGGGAACACTGCTAAAAAGAGGGTACATTGCAGATAGGGGAACACTGCTAAAATGAGGGTACATTGCAGATAGGGGAACACACTGCTAAAAAGAGGGTACATTGCAGATAGGGGAACACACTGCTAAAAAGAGGGTACATTGCAGATAGGGAACACACTGCTAAAAAGAGGGTACATTGCAGATAGGGGAACACTGCTAAAAAGAGGGTACATTGCAGATGGGAGGAACACTGCTAAAAAGAGGGTACATTGCAGATAGGGGAACACTGCTAAAAAGAGGGTACATTGCAAATAGGGAACACACTGCTAAAAAGAGGGTACATTGCAGATAGGGAACACACTGCTAAAAAGAGGGTACATTGCAGATAGGGAACACACTGCTAAAAAGAGGGTACATTGCAGATAGGGGAACACACTGCTAAAAAGAGGGTACGTTGCAGATAGGGGAACACTGCTAAAAAGAGGGTACATTGCAGATAGGGGAACACACTGCTAAAAAGAGGATACATTGCAGATAGGGGAACACTGCTAAAAAGAGGGTACATTGCAGATAGGGGAACACACTGCTAAAAAGAGGGTACATTGCAGATAGGGGAACACACTGCTAAAAAAGAGGGTACATTGCAGATAGGGGAACACACTGCTAAAAAGAGGATACATTGCAGATAGGGGAACACTGCTAAAAAGAGGGTACATTGCAGATAGGTGAACACTGCTAAAAAGAGGGTACATTGCAGATAGGGGAACACTGCTAAAAAGAGGGTACATTGCAGATAGGGAACACACTGCTAAAAAGAGGGTACATTGCAGATAGGGAACACACTGCTAAAAAGAGGGTACATTGCAGATAGGGAACACACTGCTAAAAAGAGGGTACATTGCAGATAGGGAACACACTGCTAAAAAGAGGGTACATTGCAGATAGGGAACACACTGCTAAAAAGAGGGTACATTGCAGATAGGGGAACACTGCTAAAAAGAGGGTACATTGCAGATAGGGAACACACTGCTAAAAAGAGGGTACATTGCAGATAGGGGAACACTGCTAAAAAGAGGGTACATTGCAGATAGGGAACACACTGCTAAAAAGAGGGTACATTGCAGATAGGGGAACACTGCTAAAAAGAGGGTACATTGCAGATGGGAGGAACACTGCTAAAAAGAGGGTACATTGCAGATAGGGGAACACTGCTAAAAAGAGGGTACATTGCAGATAGGGAACACACTGCTAAAAAGAGGGTACATTGCAGATAGGGAACACACTGCTAAAAAGAGGGTGCATTGCAGATAGGGAACACACTGCTAAAAACAGGGTACATTGCAGATGGGGGAACACTGCTAAAAAGAGGGTGCATTGCAGATAGGGAACACACTGCAAAAAAGAGGGTACATTGCAGATAGGGAACACACTGCTAAAAAGAGGGTACATTGTAAAAAGGGGTACATTGTGAAAAGGGAGGGGTACATTGTGAAAAGGGGTACATTGTAAAAAGGGGTACATTGTAAAAAGGGGTACATTGTAAAAAGGGGTACATTGCTAACAGGGGTACTTTTTGACAAAAAGGGGAACACTGGACATTCAACCGAGCAGTCACGCAATTTCTGTTACTTTGTTGAATTAAGGTATACTTTAGACAACCAAATGCATTTGCATTTTTCGTATTTATTTGTGTCTCTGGAAAACAACAGCTCAGTTGAGAAATTGTTTTACTAATTTTATTAAAATGAAAGCATTCGTTTGATACATCATCAAATTTACTCAAAGTAATTTGAAACTTGTTTTTCGAAATTTTAATCGTGTATAGTGGCTTAATAAAGATACCGGTGGTTCATTGTGATAAGGGGAACACTGCTAAAAATGGTGCACAAGGATAAGGCCAAAAGGTGGTACATTGCTAAAATGAGTTCATTGTGATAAGGAGTAGCCTACACTCCTGGGGAAGCCTACACTCCTGGGGAAGCCTACACTCCTGGGGAAGGGGGGAAAAAGAGTACACAAGTCCATGGCGAACAAAGGTCCACAGCGAAAAAATGGTTAACGATGAAAAAAGGGGTTCACAGCAATAAAGGTGTACATTGCTTCAAAAATGGTTGGATAATGCAGTATACATAATATTGCATAAAAGGGCAAACTTCCACATGGGGTACATTGCGGAATGGAAAAAAATGCAAAAAGAAGGTTCACGGGGAAAAGAGGGTACTTCCAAAAGGGGTTCATTGTGATAAGGGAGGAATACTCCTGAAAGGGGGGAGGTTTACACAAACACATGGTAAAAAAAAAACCGAGTGCATTACAAATTAAAAACAGGTTCACGGAAAAAAGGAGTACACTGATAAAAAAAAGGGTACATTGCTAAATGGGGTACACTGCCAAAAGGGAATAGGCCTACATTGTGAAAAGGGGGAACCTGCATGCTAAAAAGTACATTGCACAAAGGAGGTACATTGTTAAAAGGGGTACATTGTGAAAAGGGATACATTGTAAAAAGGGGTACGTTGTGAAAATCACTGTAAGAAGGGGGTACACTGGACATTCAACCGAGCAGTCTCGCAATTTATGTTCTATTGGTTACTGATACAAATAATTATATTATTTTTTCATCACTTTTCAACAAATAACTTTGAGATAGTTTGATCGGTGAAATTTTGAGAACTGGCAAACGTTGTTAGAGGTTTGTCCGAATGAAACTCACACGACTAGGCCTAATTGGGTTAAAAAAATTACTTACCCCCCAACACAACGACCAAGAAACTCATCCATTGCATGGTGGTCATCTCGTTGAGGATGTGATGTCCTGTCGACCGATGAAACTAGATGCAATCTCCTCAGGAAATGTAAGGAACAACTCTATCCAGGTCTGCGTCTCCTCTCCCTGCCGCGCTGGTCCGATCTAACTGAAACCGCTCAACTCTCACTCATTAAAAGAGTCGAGCCCGCAAGCTTGATGATGCCTGATCGGGTATTTTTAAGATGTGTCAACCAATCAGAAGCTGACATGTTTATATGATGTACATATATAGCTTCATAGTTGGCCCTTCATATAGGCATATTATACGCATGTGCGCCGCGCCTAACTACTGGTTGGAGCATTGAAATAAAAGGGCTTACAGTTGCCATGGAGACCACTACCACCGCTACAACGACAATTTGAAAACAGCATAAAAAACAAAAATAAAAAAATAATAAAATTACAAAAAATTAAAAACTGAACAACCACAAACAGAACATTTTTTGTCGTATGTAAAAAGGTAATGGTGGGATTTAGAAGACTTCGGTAAAGTCTTCACTAATTTTGTTTTAAAATGTAACTAAGTCACTGTTGTGAAAGGTCAACTGTTGAATATTGCAAAATATAATATGGATTTTGTACCTGGCGTATATCCTACAATGCATAACAATCTTTAGGATTTCTCCCATATTCTATACCTGGTATAGTTTTTAGCAAATTAAAACTGGAGCAAGGCTCACTGGAACATCCTTTCAAAGATGTGACATGTTTGCTTCGTACCACTTGTTATGTCCTTGACTTCATTGAGTAATGATCGCAATTATGTGTCACAAGGATGGATATCCAATAGTCTGAATACAACAGTAATATCATTACCGCACTTGATGAATAATTGATAAAATAAAAGCATGAGATAGCTCTATTGAGCTCAAAGCATTCCTCGCAGCAAAATGTCATTGAAGACAGACAAACAAACAGGAAGATAGACAAGAGGACAATATTGAATAATAAACTTTGATCAATTTAGATAATATACTAGGTGAATAATGATCAGTATTGATCAAATAATGATCAAATTATAATTGTTAGTAACCAAACTGTTGTATTTTCAGTCCAACCAACTTAACGCGTTCATTTGCAATTCTCACATCGGTATGGTCCATGTAGAATTATTGTTGCCCTCGGACCAAGAACCATAAGGATATTTCGAAGGATTCCTGATCAGTTCCAAACTTGTTTTCTCTTAAAGGAACCATATCGTCATGATCAACATGGCATGGAATCGGAGTGCTAGTTTTAGATAAAAAATACGATTTTGTTGAATTTGTTTTTATTTATATTGGCGCTTCCATCATTATCCCACCCCAATCATCCTCTCGATCGTCTACATTAATTGGTTGCCACCTAGCAATCTATCCTATTATATTCGTAATATTATTTGTGTGATCTAGGTCAGGCTATGTCAGACCTTATCTTGCTAATGTATCAAGTTTCAAGCCAAGTCTAAAGATGTTTTTCATTTAAAAACTGCAGATCCAAGGCCCTGGAAATTGTGTGTATTATATAAATGCTCTGTTGTACATTCTGTTTCAAGACGTACTGGGGTAGGAGCACAATTTATACAATTTTGGCTGTTTCATTTTGTGATCTCATAAACATTGCATACCCTCATGCATGTGTAACATGATGTCAAAAATATACACTTTCCATATTGTTTAAACTTTCTAGAAACATGTATTCTGAAAAATATGTTTTTTTTATTTAAATTCTCATCCATACAGTGTCGCCACAGTAGAGTTTAAAAACAATGCTTTTATAAATTTGCAGTTATTAATGAGAACAGCCTTTAGATTTGACAGCGGCGGATGTCAATAATACGCCTATTGTGCTTATAACGATCATAATCATTCATAACATGCAAGAAAATAATAGTGCTAATTATTTCACAGTCCTGCTAAATTAGCGTCAGCCTGGCAAGGACCCCGAGGGAATTTTACATCCAGGAATCTTATAAAATGTCATGTTATTCAGTCCATGTTGTACTCGTTTTGGAAATAAATGGAAAATGATCTTCTATAAAACTACTGCCCGACTTAATAAAAACAGTGTGTCGTGAGCATATAGCAGGCAAGCCAGTTTTTGGTGGGGTTAAATATTATTAAAATTACCTCCTTACCCCCTTAACTTAAGGCTTGAAATTGTTGGACATTTCAGGAGGAATGTTTTAATGCCCCCTACATAATAATAATAATATTAATAATAATGTGTGGACTTATATAGCGCACGTATCCACCAACTAAGTGGTGCTCAAGGCGCATTATATCATTACCCCTGCTCATAAATCATTCCTGAAACCATCTCAGCTCCCTGGGGAGTATACAGCTCAATTGCGTCCATTACAGCGCATATATGGCTAATCAACCAACTCTGCCCTCACAGGTACCCATTTAACCCCTGGGTGGAGAGAAGCAATTATGGTTAAGTGTCTTGCTCAAGGACATAAGTGTCACGGATTCGAACCCACATTCTGCTGCTAACACCAGAACTTGAGTTCGGTAAGCTAGACCGCTCGGCCACGACACTCCACGACACTACATGAACAATATTAATGTGAATTTTGTATGATCAATTCCTATCTCTGAAAAAATGTTTGCTAAACTATAATAGGGTTCAACAGTTTGGTTATATAGGCCTACCGACCGGTATATACGATTATTGTTTACATTACGATGTGTTTATGTGATTTTATATAACGTGAGTGGTTGGTTGCATTGGTCTAAAATACTCGAGGTATATAGGCCCCCCGTACCATTATTCTGTCAGGGGCAGTAGCGTAGCCAGCGGGGGGGGCAGGGGGGGCAGACTGCCCCCCCGGAAAAAAAATAGAAGTAAAATCGGGACGGTAAAAATAAAGAAAAGAGAAAAGGAAAGGAAGAGAGAAAAGGAGGGAAAATTGAGGGAGGGACTCCGAGGGAGAAAAAACGAAAGAGGTAAAGAAAGAAATTAGAAGAGTAGGGATTATTGACGAAATGAGGGAGGACGGAGGAGGGAGGGAGGGAGAGGAGAGAAGGAAATGTCGGCCTTGGTAATGGAAGAAAGGATGGATAGGACCGTTGGGACGAGTACCAAGGCAGCCTAACTTAAGGCAGGCAAGGTTAGGGCGGGTGGAAACGGCGGTAGGGCAGGGCCAGGGAAGGAAGGGAGCCGAGGGAGCCGGAGAGGGTAAGGGACCGGAAAGGGCGGGAAGGACGGACCTGGGACGAAGGATGCAGAGGCAGGCAGATTTAGGGAGGGAGGAAAGGATGATTTAGGGAATGGTAAAGGGAGTGAATAATTGATAAAGGGAGACGGGAGAGGGAGGATTGAGGAAGGGAAGTTAGATCTGAAGTTTTTATACCCGGTTTTTGTCCCGGAAATCACTTAATCAAATACTGTAAAACAAGTTAATTTCGCTAGCAATTTAATTTCGCTAGGAGGCCCAATTCGCTAAATTAAATTGCTGCCAAATATAATATTTTTTATGGTTTTATATAGCAAGAGGATGTAAATTAGTGAAATTAAATTGCCTCCAAAAAGTGAAAAAAATGCCAATTCGCTAAATTAAGTTGCCGTGAAATTAAATTGTTTTGTCTGTTGACACTGTTGAATATACAGGTTTAGAGTAAATGTATTCTACAAAATACATGATACACTTATTGGAGAACTGCAAACACGATTTAATGATTTTCAGACCTTAGTTGTTCCATTTAAGTGCCTTATGCCAGATCATTTAAACGACATTGAATCATTTGAACTGCTTTATTCTATGTATGAAGACGATGTTGACCAGGACTTGGCTAAATAAGAGTACCAGCAATTCTGCAAATTTTACAGAGACACACCGGAATTTGCCGATGCTAATCTGAATTCTCTTGAAGAAATGTTGCAGAAGATCAAGGAATGGGACATTAGTACAGCATATCCGACATTATGTACTCTGTATAGAATTTTTGGTACAATCGCAATTTCCTCTGCTTCAAGTGAGCGGTCGTTCAGTCGATTGAAGCTAACGAAGTCGTATTTAAGATCCACTATGTCGGAGCAGAGGCTGTCATCATCACTGGCACTTCTCAGCATAGAACGCGACTTCGCAGAGCACGTTGATTTTGACGCAGTCATTGAGGACTTTAGTATGATGTCTGTTCCTCGGCGAATGGCAACTCAAATTTAGTATAATAGTTGCTGATAAACAGGGGATGTGGTGATTCATTTTTTTTGGTTTCATTTGAATAGGAACCCGGGATAGAAACGCTCGCCATTGGCAGCAAAAATATATTTTGACATTACAAGAAAGGCAACAAAATGCACTAATGAGAGATATATAAATTGCTCATAAAATATGGACCTTACAGATGGATCTTTCAACTTTTTTGTTAATTAGAGACGAATTCATATAGAAACAAACATTAAAACATTAAAAACTTGAAATTTGAATCAATACAATGAACCAGTATGTACTCGGGTTACGTGCAAAACGTATTTACAACTTGTCTTACAACATTTTATTAAAGGTTTTTATACGACATGTACACGAATAACTTTCAGTGTAATATGTGTTGTAAACGGTGTGTATATATATACATTACGAATACGATTAATTATGAATGTTTAAGGTCATGACAGTGTAGAAATTAATAGCAACAGTTCAGACAGTATAGATCCAAGGAAAGAACAATAAATCACAGATGATCATGTTTGTACAATATATCGATTGTTTTGATTCAATATTATTCAGTATTTCGCAATTAAATTTAAACCATGAAATCGGGACGATCATCTTAATTTTGCCCCCCCCCCCCCCCCCGGACCGACAGGGCTGGTTACGCGCCTGGTCAGGGGTACAATCTTGATTGTTTCTGGAATAACATTATTTTGTAAATTTGATAAAGCACCTCGATCAGAATTTGTTGAAATATTTTTTCAAGCATTTACTTTGCGTCAAGTAAGATTTAGGAAAAGCTGCAATCACTTTAAATTACGTAGTTGGGAACAGTATCATTATGTGCGCTGCCGCCGCGTGCTGCCTGTATACCGCCACCAACGGCAGGGTAGCTAGATAAAGGAACGAGGTTCTTGGGTTGGAAACAAAGATCGTATAGCGCCGCTATACGATCTTTGGTTGGAAGTGACCATAGAGTTTATATATAACTCTATGGAAGTGGCACTTTGTAGTGTATTTACAATGCAAGCACACGCATCGTAAATATGTAATGCACAGTGATTCGAGTTTACTATCTCACGTATTCGTATAGGTTAGGCGGCAACCGTTTTTACGAACACACAAGAGTAACACGTTTTCTTCCTCCATGGTTGAATTAAGCTTTAAAGTTCAGCCAGCTTCACCAAATGAAGTAAGTATCATACTCTATGTGTTCTAACTAAATTAAATATCAGCTGGAAACAAATACATATGAATTGTGAAATTAACCTTTTGGATATTCGCGTGATAATCCAAATCAGAATTGTTTGCCAAACCAGTTACCATGTATAGGTATGTGCGTATCCCACGCATTGCCGGAAATCTTTTTGGCCGCGGCCTCAATCTCGAGTTGAATCGCCGTGGCGAAGACACCGTGGGTTCGCTCTTGCTCATCAAAACCATCGACGATTTACCAAAAGTTGAGTAAAATAACAAAAACCACAAAAATAATTTTTCTATACTTGTTTTCTACCTCTTGACCAATTTTGACGGCAAATGGACGATTCCCAGTTATGTTTTTTGGATTCCCAAACATTGATGTCAACCAAAGATTGTATTGCACCATGTTCAGCGCACAATTAGACCTACCAATTTTCAGTCCGATAAATCGTCCGTTTAATAGGCATTTCAGTGACGTCACATTTCCTGTTGATAATCACGCACGCGGAGTCACACACACAGTGGTGCATGTAAAAAAATAATGCATACCAATAACTCTTGAAAAGATTACTCAAAATGTATATTAAATATGGTCATGAAAATTTGCAATCGTAATAGTAGATATCTCATCTCTAACTGGCCGAAAAATCAGCAAGAAATAGTTAAGTGTTCTTGAGTTACGAGTGAAAACACGCGAGGCGGTCAGTTGAAAATTTCACACACGATCAAAAATCTGCCCAGCGCATGCGTGGCACCATTGTTTCGCGCAGAGCTCGGACAATCGGATTTGAGCTCGGGTTCTTTTACAGCTTTTGTGGCAGCCGGATCGGAAACTATCGGGTCAATATCGGGTTCTTTCGGAAGAAGACGCTTTCCATTCATCACTGCCGTTGTCTGGTGTAAATCGGTGCAGTCGTTCCAAAGTTACACAAGAAGGAAGATTTCATACGAGAAAAAAAAAAACTAGATCGTTATTCTCCGAGGTAAGACAATTTCCACATGTAGTCTAATCATATTTCTCTATGATTTTTAAGTCTAAATGATTTTAGGTGAAAAATAACTACCATAATCGAATTCTTACGCGACCCTTTTTTGAGACGTAAGGGAAAGTTTTTTAGATGGAGTTGCGTAGACGGGTTCCCGTAAGAGTACGCAATGTGTTGAACGTGATACGGGGCTTGGGTACATGACTTAAATACTAGCCACGCTGTTCATGGCTTTGTACTCGCGAGTTTTCACGGATTTTTTTTCTCTTTAGAGCATCAAAATACAATACAAAATCATCACTACATGAGTAAAATGAAGATTTTGAATAACGTTTTGAAATATGGTTGCCTAAAAACCGTTATAAGAATGATTCTGTGCGTCGTAAGAGAGCCAAGATGCATTGAATCTATTTCGTGATAAATTTTAATCTCCTTTTCGGCAAAAAAACGGGTCGTCTTCCAACATTTTTTTTTCTTTCCTGCTCTCAAAATTTAAAACATTTGATTCTTAATTTATTTTGGTTTTAGTTATAAATTATGTTTTGTTTTGTTTTTTGTTTTATTTTTTTAAATATATTCAGTTGAATTGTAGGCTAGTAAAAAGGCAAAAAAGTCCCCACATTTTTTTTTTTTTTTTTTTTTTTTTTAAATTTATAAATATGTTTAACACCAAATTCACCAAAAACATAAACTAAACCAATAAAAATGCTTCACATTGCAGTTGCACAGTATAGCATAATTTGTCCCCCAATTTGTTCATGCCTGTTATTGTTAGAAAAACAACATTTTCCAAGAAGAAAGAGTTCTTCAAAAAGAAAACTTATGTTTATTTTTTTCTTCAGAGTATAACAAAGTTATGCACAATGATAAACACTTTGCCCTCATTTGCTGTAGAAATGAAAGGGAAAAAATGCAAAGGAAAAAAAAAAATGTATGTAACAATCATGCATAATATTTGTAGTAAAATGTTAAATATTAATTGTGTTTTATATCATCCAATATAACACAGGGCAGCATTTTGAAAATGAGGCTGACATGATGGATGCCACATCTAATGATGACCAACAAGGTACATCGAGAACCCGTCAAGGTATGTAAGGTTAATTACTTTAACATAGGCCTAAGCATATAAATCTTTCATTCCGCAAGAAATGAAGTCAAACTTATCACATATGCAGGTGCTGTGTAGAGTTTAAATTCAAAATTATATATTTTCTCCAGAATTAGCAGCAAACGTAGAAATGTCCAGCAGTGGCAGAGTAGCTGACCAGGGTACTCATGATGCTCAGCCAGAGGAATTGACCGATATCTCCAGCAGTGGCGCAGGCAACCAGGGTACTCTTGACGTTCAGCCGGAAGACACGACACATATCTCCGACAGTGGCGCAGGCAACCAGGGTACTCTGCATGACGTTCAGCCGGAAGACACGACACACATCTCCGACAGTGGCGCAGGCAACCAGGGTACTCTTGACGTTCAGCCGGAAGAACTTGCAAGCAGCAGTTATGGTAGGCCAGTGATCAGTTTCCCTTTTTCGTTCAATTGTGTTCAGTAATGTCATTTGTCATTCAAAATCAATGAAAATAAAATGACTGCAATAAAGAGGGAAACGACTCAAATTTTCGGAGTTTAACAACAATTTTTTAAAATTCATAACAGGAGCGAATGTAATTGAAATAACAAAATGATTTGTGGGCCTACAGAACAAAGCAGTACACGTTGTGTGGATATTTTCTTCTATAAAAAACAGTATTCCCTTGAATTCATTAACAACTTTAAAAATACGTTTTCCCCTTTTTTTATTCCATTATATAGATATTGGTCCCTTTTCCCAAGAAGCTGGAATCTCCAGGAGACATTTTGCTGTGGATGGTCCTTCCTTCCCCATTCAAGAACAGATCAAGAATGGACTTGTTGTTGAACTGAACAATTTTGTGACATCAGAAATAGGCATGTCTAAGAGTAAGCTTGCAAGTATGCTAATTGAAATCACAGGTACAGAAGATGCTAAACAAATGTCTGTATTAACGTTTGTAAAGAGAGTTGTTGATAAGTATAAATTACTAAGGCGTAAAGGTCAGGCATGCCAGGGTAGGTTACACCAGTTTATGGAGGAGCCATTTCTGCTGGTGAGAACTAGACAAATGAAGGAGGTGGACACACCAAGAAAGAAAAATCTTCGAAAAAGTCTAGCTGAAGCAAGATCAGGTGCAAAGGGTGTGAAGCGGAAGCTGGCAGACACTAAATCTCGTGTGTTGGAGTTAGAAAGCGAACTTGCCCAGCAAAAAGGTACATCGGAGAGCTTAGAAGAAGCCCATACCAAAAGCACAGCATCTCAGGTCGAAGTTAATGACCTAACATCAAATTTGCATCAATTGCAAGAACAACACAATACCCTGTTACTAAAGATGGAGGAAATCACTGCGCAGTTTGATCCAGCAGTGAACGAGCTGCAAATCTACAAAGAGAAGTACAATGAGTCATCTGGGCAATTGAACGACATCGAACAGAAGTGGAAAATTGCTCAAGAGAAGCTTGCAAAAATGGGCGTAAGAAATGTAAACAAAAGAATAAAGCGTCGTGACGAAAACATCAGCAAGTTAACAGCCGAGAAATCAAAATTGCAGGAAGTGGTGGAGGAATTGAACGAGGATTTGGCAACCACAAAGGCTCAGCTAACACTTTCAACAAGCATCTGTAAAAAACTCACGAAAGAAGTAAAACAAAAATCACAGGCTTCCAATAAGATGTATAAGAAGGCATGGTACCATAAAAAACACACAAAAGCTTCTACATCAACATCTTACTCCACAGATGATCTGCCTCTCCACATAGAACAGTCGAAATATCTAAACAAACGGAAACATGAATTAGAAGGTCTGATAAGTCTCTTTGAGGATGATGTTGTTACAACATTTCAAGAAGGAAAATACACCGACACTGTAAGGAGAACGATAATGGCACTTCTTGCACAAAATGTGTCTATGAATAAAGTTAACGACGTCATCAAGATAGTTTTGAAGAATTTTGCTGGAAAAGATGTGCAGCGACTTCCATCAGCTGGCACACGCTCAAAGCTCGCTATAGAGGCCAACCATCTCGCCATCATAGAAGTTGCCAAAGCCATGAACTCCACCACACCTGAAGCCACACTCGGCAATTGCATTCATGGGGATGGGACAACAAAACATCACAAAAAATACCAGAATTTTCAGGTGTCGTTGCCGGATGGCACATCAAGAACGCTAGCCCTTGTGGAAATGGCAGCTGGAGATACGGATGCAGTGACTGAAGCTTTTACAGAGCACATAAACGAGCTTGCATCCACACTAAGAACACTGGAGAAAGAACCAAAATCACAATCAGAATACTTCAACGAATTAATCACAACAATAAAATCAACAATGACGGACCAAGGACCTACGATGCCTCAGTTTAATGAAAGACTACAAGCTATAAGGTCAAATTTACTCCCACAGGTTGTCAACAACTGGGACGAAATGCCAGAAGCAGCAAAATCCTGCATGAAGGAATTCGGCAGTTTTTACTGCAAAATGCACCCTCTCATCAATTTTGCAGAGGAGATCAGTAAGGTACTGAAGTCATTTGAAGACATTTCAAAGTCAGGGAAGAATATCCAGACGTCAGAAGCAGGAGTTACTAGACTGGTTAGAATAGCCAGCAAGGCACTTCAT
Source organism: Zoroaster sp. YZ-2022 (assembly GCA_029582265.1). Classification (NCBI taxonomy): domain Eukaryota; kingdom Metazoa; phylum Echinodermata; class Asteroidea; order Forcipulatida; family Zoroasteridae; genus Zoroaster; species Zoroaster sp. YZ-2022. The sequence goes on along the minus strand of CM055818.1, from coordinate 1,625,186 downwards.
CACAGAGGCTGTGATAAATCGGGTGTTGAAGATGTTTTCACCGCATATCTCCGGAATGCCCATGGTCTCAAGAACAACCTTGTTGACTACATAGGCAATAGGGCTAACATCCTTTTCGAGGGAGCGGCAGCACTCTACTTCCATCTTGATCACATCTTATCTTTCTTCTGTATGCTGGAAAATAAGAACAATCTACTTCAAGCTGTAGAAGAAGATGCCAAGGAGATGATCTACAAGGCAGAGTTACGGGCACTGGGGCTGTTTTATGGGCTTGTGACGAGACCATTGTGGAATTTGGTTAAGCAGGCAGACAATATCCTCGCCATGAATCAACCACTTCATCAGCTACAACAAAAGCTTATTCAATGGAAGGAAGATGCCAGTCCCATGTTAACGGGTGATAGTCCTTTTGAAGTCGATCTATCTTCAGATTCCATATGCAAGAAGTTACTGGTTCCCACAAAGGCAGATTCAGAATGTGTGACCGTTCAAGCTCTAGAGCTCTGTAGCTGCGCCATGCTCCTTATATTACAACGGCAATGCAAAGATCAACTTCCTGGAGGAAAGTACTGGGATCCGTCACATACTGTCACCTCAGCATTTGCCAATGTGCCAAGCACCAACCTAATTGGCGAACGGGATTTTGCTCAACTAGATTTGTTAGTTAGACAAAAGCCCGCTGCTAGAGTAGCAACCTTGGAGACCATAATAATGTGGACCAATAACAAAACGACAGAGTGGCTGGATAACCTTCCGGAAGAGGACAGGGCGAAGTACATGGCAATGGCTCGGCAGAGGTCTTCTGATGTCCTTGATCGGTATAAGAAACGAAAGGCAACACTGATGGCTCAAAAGTGGGAAAATTTGCAGAAAGCACAAGAAAAGAAAAAAAATGCAGAAGAGAAAAAGATGAGAACATCTGCAAGCTTGGTCAATGATGTTGCTACACTGGGTGGACTTTGGACAACTACGGACAGTATTAAGGAAAACATAACAAAACTAGAGCAAACAAAGAATGATGAGTTCATTCGACGTGCAATCCACACACAACTTACTTTCTTGCAGAAAGTTCTGAAGTGCAAAGGTCCGTCTAAAACCCACTACCAACTTTCCCATCAGCAGCAACAGTTTACAAAGACTGAAATGACCAAACATCTCCAAGAAGTAGTTCTCCATCACAAGTTACAGCCACAGGGCGACCCACATGTACTGGTTAAACCTATTAAATAAACATCGGCGTAACACAAATTACTAGTTCTCATGAACTTATTTCATTTTTTTCTTCATATTGCCAGTCCAATATCATTTATTAATTTTTATAATGTTTAATTAAATCAGGGATAAGAATTTCTCGCGGATTTCAGTATAAATATTAAAAATTCTCAGAATTTAGTAATTTTCTTTTCTATTTTTTAAAATTTATTTTCATTATTTTGTTTCATCTTTCCAGTCCAATATAATTTATAAATTGTTCTAATATTTAATTAAATCAGGGATGAGAATCTTTCGCAGATTTCATTGTAAAAATATGAAAATAATCCTCAGATTTGAGTATTTTTTTTTTTCATTATTAAAAATTTTTTTTTTTTTTTTAACACATTTTTTTGGTATTTCTTATTTGTAAATCAGCACTACAAGTACAAAACAAACTAATCATTGAATTAGCCTGGAAATAGGTTATTATTCTAACTCTTTTCCCAAGCATTCCAGTGATACCAACCTTTTGAAAATCAGACAAGAATTAAGAAAGTTATGATATGGAATCCGAGAAAATCTAGGAAACCGGTCACAAGTCAAATTTACATTTCTTTTGTTTTTCCTTATAAAATAATTGCCATTTACGGGCCTAAAATTGCCGGATTCAACATGTCATGACTTCCTTATTTTTGGTCACAGGAAGATGATCCTTATATCATTGTAATCGTCTATTCAAGACCTTGACAATGATACCAGTTGTATTGGAATCTGTTGATTTTGAAAATTTTTGTCACATAGCTACCAGTACCATGTAGCTATGTGACAAAAATTTACATGTAGGTTACTCTAACTTTCTTCTCCCTTGGGGCAGTGTTTAAAGTCAAGAATAAATGTATCTTGAATTTAACCTTCCTGTTGATTGATCATTCAATATCATTTAAATGTTTTTTAGAGGCCGTTTTTTAAATAAATAAAAATGACTTTTCTCTGTCCACTGACAGATACGTCCACTTTTCCACCTGGCTATTGCCGATTTGTGTCTGGCAATCTGTTGGCTCACTGGAGCTATTCTCTGGAACATTCCATTCGAGGGAGCGGGATACCAGGGATTTCAAATATGTACAATACTCCAGGCTGTTACAGAGGTAATTATTTATCCCATTGGATCTCTTAATGGTGTTAAGGTACAGGATTGCTAATTCTGAAAACTGCACACTCATCATGCATGGGGCGGCATGGCCGAGCGGTTTAGTACATCGGACTTGTGTTCTGACGGCTGAGTCGTCACAATGTGGGTTCAATCCCTGGCTACCACTGCGGCATTTGTGTCCTTGAGCAAGACACTTTACTGTAATTGCTTCTCTTCACCCAGGAGTATAAATGGGTTCCTGTGAGGATAGAGATGGTGATTGTGTTTAATTAGCCCTGTAGTGCCAAAATAGATTGTTCCAGAAGTCCTACATGAAGTGTGCCAACCTACTGTAATCCATACCACAGCATTGTACTCCAAATTAAATATTGATGACTTCAGCCTTTTCATTCAACCCACCCTCTATAATAGAAATGACAGCTTTCGGATTTCACAATTTCCTCTCTGATATTTTATTTCCAATGCACAGATGTTCAACGTCATTAGTTTCTTCCTCACTGTTAACTATGCACAGAGTACAGAAGCTGACCCTGTTACATGTAAGAGTTTAAGACACCATCTACCTGTTCATAATTCACTAAAGTGGCATGGGACTTGAACCTTGGACCTCGGTATTACTATACAGATGCTCTATCAGCTGAGCTATTAAGCCCTATCTGCTCTGTAGACATTGTATCCCTCTAGCAGTGAAAATACACCCAGTGTCTTGATAAAGGGCATTTTGGCGTCAAGTTAGCCTGAAGATCTGACATCACGCTTTGAGCTAAAGGTGCGTGAATTACACCAGATCCTGGCCGTGCAGCCGCCATATGTTCCCCGATGTTCAACTTTGACCTTTGTTGGTAGCTAATGCGTGAGCCTTGAAGCATGACGTCAGATCTTCAGCACAATGTATCCAATGAAACTCCTTGAATGGTATACCTGGAGCCTGTCTATATCCTTGATGTAGGATAAAGACAGGGGACCAGTCTAGCATCAAGTGAGCATCATGCATACACTTTAAGCGCATGTTATGGTACTACGTGCGCATACATGTATGTACTGATAAAGACAGGGGGACCAGTCTAGCATCAAGTGAGCATCATGCATACACTTTAAGCGCATGTTATGGTACTACGTGCGCATACATGTATGTACTGATAAAGACAGGGGACCAGTCTAGCATCAAGTCGAGCATCATGCATTATACTTTAAGCGCATGTTATGGTACTACGTGTGCATACATGTATGTACTGATAAAGACAGGGGGACCAGTCTAGCATCAAGTGAGCATGCATACACTTTAAGCGCATGTTATGGTACTACGTGCGCATACATGTATGTACTGAAGACAGGGGGACCAGTCTAGCATCAAGTGAGCAGCATGCATACACTTTAAGTGCATGTTATGGTACTACGTGCGCATACATGTATGTACTGATAAAGACAGGGGACCAGTCTAGCATCAAGTGAGCATCATGCATACACTTTAAGCTCATGTTATGGTATTACGTGCGCATACATGTATGTACTGATAAAGACAGGGGACCAGTCTAGCATCAAGTGAGCATCATGCATACACTTTAAGCTCATGTTATGGTATTACGTGCGCATACATGTATGTACTGATGAAGACAGGGGTACCAGTCTAGCATCAAGTGAGCATCATGCATACACTTTAAGCGCATGTTATGGTACTACGTGCGCATACATGTATGTACTGATAAAGACAGGGGGACCAGTCTAGCATCAAGTGAGCATCATGCATACACTTTAAGCGCATGTTATGGTACTACGTGTGCATACATGTATGTACTGATAAAGACAGGGGACCAGTCTAGCATCAAGTGAGCATCATGCATACACTTTAAGCGCATGTTATGGTACTACGTGCGCATACATGTATGTACTGATAAAGACAGGGGACCAGTCTAGCATCAAGTGAGCATCATGCATACACTTTAAGCGCATGTTATGGTACTACGTGCGCATACATGTATGTACTGATAAAGACAGGGGACCAGTCTAGCATCAAGTGAGCATCATGCATACACTTTAAGCGCATGTTATGGTACTACGTGCGCATATGTAGGGGAAGGTATTTTCTGCCCTTTTAAATTCTTCAGTTACCACACATTTTTGGATGAGTGCCCCCCTGGAAGAGCAGTACCTTTTTATTGCTAAGTGCACCAGACCATTTTATTTTTCCATGGTTTCCTGACTTCAGTCGGTTTATGTATTGACTGGGCACAGACCTTAGGCCATAAGGGTAGTGAGCAGTTTGGCAGCTCAGCAAGCACATGTGTTATTTAAGTGATGGACACAGCTGCCTTTGTTTAGAGTTTGCTGCTCAATAATTCTGGTTTTATTGTCTGAATGTACTTTTAAGTAATTCACTATTAGCACTATGTTGGTTTTGGATTTTTTTATAAGGAAAGTCTTGTTTGTTTGTTTTTTATAGTTTTTTTTTAAGTGAAGCCAAAACTATTTATTTTCTAGAACCTGTTTCATTCAAGTTAGATTTCTATTGAATTTTCCGGATTGAAAGAATTTTATTGTTTCATTTAGAGTTAATAGAGTAAGGTGATTTGTTTCTACTGAGTTGTCATTTGAGAAGAGTTTAATAAATTTGCATTTTCAGTTTTCTTGGTTAAAAGAAACATTTTTCTCACTTGTCCCAATTTGTTTTGAAGAAAAGTTCGCGTCCTTATCATCAGATCTTGGTTTTTCTATCATTTTAGCTATCCCCGTCATTTTATTCAAGTGTACCATTTTTCACGTTTACATTTTTTGGTGGAAGATCCGGGTATGATAAATAATCTTTTTTTGAATTTTAGCCAATTTTTTCTCGAAACGTTTGGGACTTAATTTTTTTATTTACTGGTTCACTTGATTCCTTCTTTAAAAAAAAAAAAGAAAACCAACACGGTGCTCTTAGTTTGAAAAGCTTTTACAGTGCAGGATGGCTGAAACCCCGTGCCCGACCAACCTCACCTTTCATGGGCATGGAAACACATCACTCATGTCCAGCTGTCACCAGAAACCAATGACAACAACTGGTCCTCAACCCAGGCCAAACTTCCAGCATTCCCCCCTACTGATGGCGGATTTTGATCTGCTCGAAAAATCAACCCCAGAGACCCACAGAGCCGGGATGTACACAGCCCACCAGCTGAAAGATGTTCCAACCTTCGGCGGAACTAGTTCCACAAAACACGGTTTACGAGTAGAGGACTGGGCCAGAGATATGCGCTATCTTCTGGACGTGAAAGGGCCACAATCCGACAGAGTCCAGTTCCAGGAGGTAGTGCGGCATACGAAGGGAGATGCTCGTGACGTAGGTGCTCAATTTGGAAAGCAGAGGTTTCGCAACTGCAGAAGAAGCCATTGCAGAACTCCTCGACGAGTTTGGAGAGGGTAGCGCAAGAGCCACCCCAATAGCGGCTTTCTTTTCAAGGAGGCAAAGAACAGGTGAGACAGCCACTGATTATGCCATCGCTCTTGAAACTCTTCTCAGGCATGTCAACGATATAAATCAGAGACAAGGGCCAATTTCGATCGGTGAAGATCGAGACCTTCTACTTACAACTCAGTATATGGCAGGCCTCCACGACGATGCAGTGAGAAGACGCCTGGCTCTATGCAGCCCCGATCTATGAAGTTTAAGACACTGAGAAAAGAGCTGCACATCATCAGTGAGGAATTCGACTTGGTACAACAGTCTAGGCAGAAATACTACTCCATCCATCAGCACACAGCAGAAGCAGTAAGCTCTCCTTCAAACAACCAGAAATCAACAAAGCCAACAGAGGAGAAACGGGCACAATCCAACCTCCAGGCCGCACCAGACGCCAACAAACAACTAGAAGAGTTAACAAATATGATGATGCGACAGATGTCAGTACTCGATCAAGTGGCGCAAGGGCAACATTCTCTTGATCAGCGTGTAAACCATCTTGAGAATGCCATGAGACAAGGACCCCCAAGGCAGTTCCACAATAATGTAAATAGACCGAGCCCCCACCCCATGCAACCCAAAAGGAACCAACCTCGCCATTTTGCTGCTGAAGGACGTGACCGGAGGTGTTACAGTTGTGGTGAAGTAGGACATTTTGCCCGCCAATGCACTCAACAAAAGCCACAGCATTTAAACTAGTCGGACCGACTGATGCTGGGCAATCAGTTGGTGAGGTCGACAAGAGCCCTATAATTGCAACAATCCAATCAACCACCAATCCCGTCCAATCGAGTGGGAGAGAACAACCAGACGAGCAACAACTAGTGGGTCCAGTGAACAATACTGAGATAACAGTTTCAGGAAAGAGGTGTGCTGCACTGATAGACACCGGCTCACAGGTGACAACAATTACTGACAAGTTTGTATCACAGCACCCTGTTCTAAAGTCTCAAGTCCTACAGGAGACAAATATTCTCGTAGGTGGCGCTGGAGGCCAGAATGTTCCCCACCAGGGTTATATTCTTCTTGATGTTGCTGTACTTGGTGAAACCGTACACAAGGTTCCGGCTTTGGTGGTTCCAGTGACTAGGTTTAGAAGGTCCACTCCAGTTCTCCTTGGCACCAACGTGATTCTAGCCGTACGTGATACCATGCACAGCAAACATGGAAGATGGTTCATGACCAGAGCTAGGCGTAAATCTGCCCCTTGGTACTCTGCGTTTCAGTGTGTTAACTGCGATGGGACAGATTTGGCAAGAAGGGATGGAGAGATTGGCCTACTAAAGTACTCCAGTAATGAGCAACGTATAATAAAGCCAGGGATGGAGATAGATGTCCAGACACAGGTCCCCAAGCAAGCAAGAGGACGACAATTCCAAGCTTTAGTAGAACCGCTCAAGGTTATTTCTGAAGGGCGTCTTGCAATTGGTAGAGCGTTTGTTAAAGCTCAACATGGCCGTGTTCCTGTTCGAGTGCGCAACTTTTCTCAACAAGAAATCGTCATTAAGCCGAATACAATTTTGGCCAAGCTTGTTGCAGTTCGGGAAGTTGGATGGTCTAATGACCAGCAGTGCAAATCACCGGCTTTGTGCCATGCTACATCAGTCCTGGACCAGGAGTCCGTAAGTAGTCTGGGTGTTGACTTTGACGATGGAAATCTGACGCAAGCCGAGAAGGAGCAAGTCCAGAATCTTCTTCTAAACAACCAAGATGTGTTTTCCAAAGATCCCCAGGACCTTGGGTTCACACAGACGGTAGAACATGAGATACCTCTCGTTGAATCAGTTCCATTTAGGATGCCCTATCGAAGAATCCCCGCCGGTCAGTTTCAAGAGGTTCGTCAACATCTAGATGATTTAAAACAGTCTGGAGTCATTCAACCTAGTCAGAGCCCGTACGCCTCCCATCGTGATTGTCTGGAAGAAGGATGGAAAGATACTCTGTGTTGACTACAGGCAGCTTAACTCCAGGACGGTAAGGGATGCGTACTCCACTTCCCCGAATTGATGAGGCTTTGGATGCACTTGGGAAAGCGAAATATTTCTCTTGTCTCGACTTAACCTCGGGTTACCACCAAGTCAAAATGGCTGCAAAAGACCAGCAGAAAACGGCATTCACATCACCAATGGGTTTATATGAATTCACCCGCATGCCTTTTGGTCTCGTGAATGCCCCAGCAACGTTTCAGCGACTGATGGCAACGGTGTTTGGCGACATGAATTTTGAAAGCCTACTCATCTACCTAGATGATATCATCGTATTCAGTAGTACCATAGAGGAGCACGTGGAACGTCTGCGAAAGGTATTCCACCGACTACGAGAACATGGTTTGAAGTTGAAGCCATCAAAATGTCAGCTGTTCAAGTCCAGTGTCAAATATCTTGGCCATGTGGTTTCAGAAGAAGGGATCACAACAGACCCAGCGAAGACAGCTGCACTGAAAGATTGGCCCATACCAAAGTGTAAGAAGGATGTTCGCAGCTTCCTGGGGATGACAGGGTACTACAGAAGATTTGTCTTTCAGTACGCTAAGATTGCAGCCCCTCTTTTTGCATTGACGGGAGGAAAACGCGGTAGCAAGGAACCACCATTTGTGTGGAGTGCAGAGTGTCAGTCAGCATTCGACACTTTGGTCCAGAAGTTAACTACAGCCCCCATCTTGGCGTATGCAGATTATGAGTGTCCCTTCATAGTGCAGACTGATGCTTCAGGTCACGGTCTTGGGGCAGTATTGGCACAAGTTCAAGATGGGAAAGAAAGAGCGATTGCATATGCAAGCCGTACTCTAACTTCTTTCGAGGCTAAGTATCCTGCACACAAGCTGGAGTTTAAAGCACTCCATTGGGCAGCTACGGTGAAGTTCAAAGACTACCTCTATGGCCAGAAGATTACAGCGGTGACCGACAACAACCCCTTAACGTATGTGTTGAAGATGGCGAAGCTAGACGCACACAGTCAACGATGTGTGAGTGATCTATCCATGTATGATCTTGACATAGTGTACCGACCCGGTAAAGTCAATACCAATGCTGATGCATTATCAAGAATTACAAGAGAAGAGGTCGCACAGATATTCGACCAAACAGAGAAGAAAGGCGTAGAATCCAAAGATATTGACACAAGTGATGTTGCAATACTTAACCTTCAGTTTGACAAGGCAAATTCTTCTTCAGCATCGGATCTAGTTACGACAGCTAGCAGTTCAACCAGTGGTGATGAACAACCAAGTGGAGATGAACGAGCAAGGACTGAACATCATTCGAATACAATGACAAAGTGTACTCGGCCGAATGTCAGCTTACCCAGACTTCAGCAGGAAGATGATGCGATTGGTAGGGTACTGCAGTTGAAGTCTCTGCCACACAAGCCAAGTGATCGTCAGTTGCGGAAAGAGCCCAGAGTTGTTCGTAGGCTGGTCCGTTCATGGGACAACTTAGAAGTCAGAGGAGATTTGCTCTTTTTCAGGAAGGAGAGTGAGTTGCAGAATCAATATCTGATGGTACTGCCAAGAATAAAGCGGATGGAGGTTCTTCGCCACTTACATGATACCATGGGTCACCTAGGATACAACAAAACCCTTCAGCTGGTTAAGGAGCGGTACTTCTGGCCGGGAATGCAGACTGAGGTAAGACGATACATTGGGAGATGCAAAAGATGTACTCTCCGAAAGCTGCCTGATGGGAAGAGACATGCTGGTCTTCAAAACATCCGTTCTACACGTCCATTGGAGCTTGTTTGTATAGATTTCTTAAGCCTGGAAAAGTCGAAGGGAGGTTGCGAGAACGTTTTGGTCATCACGGATCACTATACAAGGTATGCGCAAGCTTACCCCACCAAAGACCAAAAGGCTACGACAGTTGCTAAAGTTCTATGGCAGAAGTATATCGTACACTATGGCATACCAGAACGCATTCATTCTGACCAAGGCAAGTGTTTTGAATCGGCGGTGGTGAAGGAGCTTTGTCAGCTCCTTGGAATCAAGAAAACGAAGACGACACCATACCATCCACAGGGAAACGGCATGACCGAGAGGTTTAATCGTACTTTGCTGTCTATGATGGGTACACTGGAGCCATACGAGAAGAATAACTGGGCGATGCATGCCGAGGCTCTAACACATGCATACAACTGCACTCAACACGAGTCTACAGGATATACGCCTTACTATCTGATGTTCGCAAGAAATCCAAAGCTACCTGTGGATCTTCTTCTTCCAACTCAGGAGGAACCGGATGATCAAGTACAAGATCAAGACTATCCTGTCTACGTCAGGAAACTTAAGCAACACATGCGCCACGTGTACAGGGAAGTTGAAGCAACTGCAGAGAAGTCTCGAGCTAAACAGAAATCAGGGTATGACCAGAAAGTTCATGAGAGTGTACTAACATCAGGTGACATCGTTCTGGTAGCAAACAAATCTCTCCGCGGGAAGTCCAAACTGAAAGATAAGTGGGAGGAGAATCCATACAGAGTAATCAGGAAACTACAAGATCTTCCTGCACGTGGTTAAGAAGGTTGGGTCCACCAAGACAAGGAGTTTACACCGGAACATGCTGGTGACCTGTCCCTTCGAAGTGACATTGAGCTCTAAAGAAGACACAAGTGATGCGAACCCAGATCATCTATCTTCAGATGACGATGTTCCGCCACCACCACCTGGTCTTCATGATGTGCACAGAGATGATCTATCTTCAGAGGATGATGTTCTGCCACCACCACTTGGTTTCGGGAATGATCAGCTACCGTCAGACGATGACTCAGCGACTTCAAATGCGTGGAAGGCAGTTTCTCCTTCCAGTTCTAGTTCCAGTTCTGATGATGAGAGTTTGGCTGGAGATGGGGAAGACTCTGCACATTCTGATGCCTCTCATCAAGAGTTCTACCACAGACTGAGGAGGATAGTGAAGCCGCCGATTCGATTTGGGGAATGGCAGTAGAACTTCATGCATAAGATACTGTATAGTTAACTTAATTAATTAATTTATTAGTTTTTTGTGTACAGGTGTATATAGATCTACTGCTGTTGAGGACAACAGCGATTTTAACCAGTGGTGAATGTAGGGGAAGGTATTTTCTGCCCTTTTAAATTCTTCAGTTACCACACATTTTTGGATGAGTGCCCCCCTGGAAGAGCAGTACCTTTTTATTGCTAAGTGCACCAGACCATTTTATTTTTCCATGGTTTCCTGACTTCAGTCGGTTTATGTATTGACTGGGCACAGACCTTAGGCCATAAGGGTAGTGAGCAGTTTGGCAGCTCAGCAAGCACATGTGTTATTTAAGTGATGGACACAGCTGCCTTTGTTTAGAGTTTGCTGCTCAATAATTCTGGTTTTATTGTCTGAATGTACTTTTAAGTAATTCACTATTAGCACTATGTTGGTTTTGGATTTTTTTATAAGGAAAGTCTTGTTTGTTTGTTTTTTATAGTTTTTTTTAAAGTGAAGCCAAAACTATTTATTTTCTAGAACCTGTTTCATTCAAGTTAGATTTCTATTGAATTTTCCGGATTGAAAGAATTTTATTGTTTCATTTAGAGTTAATAGAGTAAGGTGATTTGTTTCTACTGAGTTGTCATTTGAGAAGAGTTTAATAAATTTGCATTTTCAGTTTTCTTGGTTAAAAGAAACATTTTTCTCACTTGTCCCAATTTGTTTTGAAGAAAAGTTCGCGTCCTTATCATCATATCTTGGTTTTTCTATCATTTTAGCTATCCCCGTCATTTTATTCAAGTGTACCATTTTTCACGTTTACACATACATGCACGTACTGATAAAGACAGGGGACCAGTCTAGCATCAAGTCGAGCATCATGCATTATACTTTAAGCGCATGTTATGGTACTACGTGCGCATACATGTATGTACTGATAAAGACAGGGGGACCAGTCTAGCATCAAGTGAGCATGCATACACTTTAAGCGCATGTTATGGTACTACGTGCGCATACATGTATGTACTGATAAAGACAGGGGGACCAGTCTAGCATCAAGTGAGCATCATGCATACACTTTAAGCGCATGTTATGGTACTACGTGCGCATACATGTATGTACTGAAGACAGGGGGACCAGTCTAGCATCAAGTGAGCATGCATACACTTTAAGCGCATGTTATGGTACTACGTGTGCATACATGTATGTACTGAAGACAGGGGGACCAGTCTAGCATCAAGTGAGCATCATGCATACACTTTAAGTGCATGTTATGGTATTACGTGTGCATACATGTATGTACTGATAAAGACAGGGGGACCAGTCTAGCATCAAGTGAGCATGCATACACTTTAAGCGCATGTTATGGTACTACGTGTGCATACATGTATGTACTGATAAAGACAGGGGGACCAGTCTAGCATCAAGTGAGCATCATGCATACACTTTAAGCGCATGTTATGGTACTACGTGCGCATACATGTATGTACTGATAAAGACAGGGGGACCAGTCTAGCATCAAGTGAGCATGCATACACTTTAAGCGCATGTTATGGTACTACGTGTGCATACATGTATGTACTGAAGACAGGGGGACCAGTCTAGCATCAAGTGAGCATCATGCATACACTTTAAGTGCATGTTATGGTACTACGTGCGCATACATGTATGTACTGATAAAGACAGGGGACCAGTCTAGCATCAAGTGAGCATCATGCATACACTTTAAGCGCATGTTATGGTATTACGTGCGCATACATGTATGTACTGATAAAGACAGGGGGACCATGCAGTCTAGCATCAAGTGAGCATCATGCATACACTTTAAGCGCATGTTATGGTACTACGTGCGCATACATGTATGTACTGATAAAGACAGGGGGACCAGTCTAGCATCAAGTGAGCATCATGCATACACTTTAAGCGCATGTTATGGTATTACGTGTGCATACATGTATGTACTGAAGACAGGGGGACCATGCAGTCTAGCATCAAGTGAGCATCATGCATACACTTTAAGCGCATGTTATGGTATTACGTGCGCATACATGTATGTACTGATAAAGACAGGGGGACCAGTCTAGCATCAAGTGAGCATCATGCATACACTTTAAGCGCATGTTATGGTATTACGTGCGCATACATGTATGTACTGATAAAGACAGGGGGACCAGTCTAGCATCAAGTGAGCATCATGCATACACTTTAAGCGCATGTTATGGTACTACGTGCGCATACATGTATGTACTGATAAAGACAGGGGACCAGTCTAGCATCAAGTGAGCATCATGCATACACTTTAAGCTCATGTTATGGTACTACGTGCGCATACATGTATGTACTGATAAAGACAGGGGACCAGTCTAGCATCAAGTGAGCATCATGCATACACTTTAAGCGCATGTTATGGTACTACGTGTGCATACATGTATGTACTGATAAAGACAGGGGACCAGTCTAGCATCAAGTGAGCATCATGCATACACTTTAAGCGCATGTTATGGTACTACGTGCGCATACATGTATGTACTGATAAAGACAGGGGACCAGTCTAGCATCAAGTGAGCATCATGCATACACTTTAAGCGCATGTTATGGTACTACGTGCGCATACATGTATGTACTGATAAAGACAGGGGACCAGTCTAGCATCAAGTCGAGCATCATGCATACACTTTAAGCTCATGTTATGGTACTACGTGCGCATACATGTATGTACTGATAAAGACAGGGGACCAGTCTAGCATCAAGTGAGCATCATGCATACACTTTAAGCGCATGTTATGGTACTACGTGCGCATACATGTATGTACTGATAAAGACAGGGGGACCAGTCTAGCATCAAGTGAGCATCATGCATACACTTTAAGTGCATGTTATGGTACTACGTGCGCATACATGTATGTATCGACCAGTCTAGCATCAGGTAAAACTTGTAGCTTTGCATGGTGAGGATGATAAGTAAGACTGATTGCGGTGACACCATGTGGAATCTCAATTGAGTAGTAATTAGTTCTGAAAAGAACTGGGGGTACAACTCGACGTTTCGATCAGTATGCTCTGATCGTCCTCAGGAGAATGCCGGACTCTGGAAAATGCTGCTGCTTAAGTAGACTGCTGGAGGATCATCCCATGAATGGATGCTGGAGGATTAGTTCGTTGAGGCGCGCAGGCGGGAAACTGAGACTATGAGACTAGGATCCTAGGGGTTGGGGGAGAGGAGTGTGTGCTCACTGAACTGAATAAGTTGTTAACAAGCACAGGGAAGGAGGGTGGTTGACTTAGGATATAGGGATCCCTCAGTCTGGGGTGGGTTATGGACTTTGGATATAGAGGATCCTTCAGTCTGTAGTATAGGTCGCCAAATGTCGCTGATGAAGAAACCGATGTCCTGTGGCACAGTGTCGTTTGACGATCTCGATGGCCTCTCTGATGCGTCTGGGGTGCCATGCGTCGATGGGTGTGATGAGTTGGGCTGCCTGCCAGTCGATTTGGTGGTCCTTGATGTGCGAGTGCTTGACGATGGCGGACTTCTCGAAATCTCCTCTGCGGCCGTGGTGCTCGGTGTTCCTTCAATCTGATGGGGAGGTTGCGCTTTGTTCAGCCGATGTACACCTTACCGCACTCACAGGGGATCCGTAGACTCCCGCTCTGTTGTTTGGGTCCCGTTTGTCCTTGTGGGTATGTAGAAGTCCTGAGTTTGCTGGGGGCTGAGTGGAACACATCGATGCCTGCTTGTCGGAGGATGCGTTGTAGTTTGTGAGACATCGAACCTAGATAGGGGAGACAAGCAGAGAGGGTTAGATCACTTACCTTGCTTTTGGAGTTTGGAACCGGCTTTGCTGTGCTGATCTTGTTGGGATTGTAACCGCATATGCGTTTGAGGGTAGTTCGGATGTGCTGTAGTTCCTTGGGGAGGCTGTCCTTGTCACAGATGTTGTAGGCGCGTTGTACGAGCCGCACGGTTGACCGATGACTTGATGCTTGGATGATGGAAGGAGCGCTGGTTCAGGTACCGATCTGTGCGTGGGCTTTCTGTAGGCGTTGTGGTGTAGGGAGCCGTCTGGGTTTCTGGAAATGCCAACATCAAGGAACGCGATCTTGTCATCTTGTTCCGCTTCCATGGTGAACTTGATGCTCGGGTGTTGCTGGTTTAGATGTTGTAGAAAATCCTGGAGTGTGTCTCTGCCGTGTGGCCAAACCACAAAGGTGTCATCCACGTATCGGAGCCACAGCTTGGGTTGGAGGTCGGCGGTGTTGAGGGAAGAGTTTTCAAACTCTTCCATGAAAATATCAGCAAGGACCGGGATAAAGGAGATCCCATGGAGGTCCCAGCTGTCTGCTCGTGAGAACTTGCCCTGAAACTGAAAACAACTTGAAGAGACACATGTTAGTAGCAAATCATGAATTTGGTCCGGGGTGAGTGATGTGCGATCATCAAGAGAAAGATCTTGTGCGAGTCTGTCCTTCACCAGGAGGCATGTCTCTGTAGTTGGGACATTGGTGAATAGGGAGACAACATCAAAACTAACCAAGATGTCACTGGGTTGAAGTGTGAGGCCCCGGTGATCTCGATTTAACTGACTGGAGTTGGACACATGGTGTTGAGTGAGACCCACCAAGGGTCGGAGGATCTTAGCTAAATGACGGGCTGTGTTGTACGTAGGTGAACCTCTGGAGGCGACAATAGGGCGGAGAGGAACATCGGGTTTGTGAATCTTCGGCTGGCCAAAGAACCTAGGGCAGGATGAGCTGGATGGTCTGAGATGTCTAGCATCAAGTGAGCATCATGCATACACTTTAAGCTCATGTTATGGTATTACGTGCGCATACATGTATGTACTGATAAAGACAGGGGACCAGTCTAGCATCAAGTGAGCATCATGCATACACTTTAAGCGCATGTTATGGTATTACGTGCGCATACATGTATGTACTCTTGCCAGCCAATGGTGGCTGGAGATATTCCGTGACTACGAACATCAACTGCAAAATATGCCAAACGCAACGTATTATCACTGCCCTATCGATCAACAGTGAGCTAATGTGATCTCAACAGTTTATGCATGGTGCAAATAGTTGGCTGTGTCTCAATTGTCAATATCTTTGTTCTATAGACACTATATGGTCAGAATCTATTTAATCTATACATGACATATAGCCAGGAATCATGTCGGGAAGTTATGTAGCTTGGTAAGCAGTAATTTGGGGATTACTCAGAGAGGATGCAGCATTTACTGTCATCAACTTAACCACAAGGGAACATGAATGTTCAATGTCCAAGGGAATTTGAGATGGATGTTGGATGATTTTTTTATTTAGACGTGGGAAATTTATCAGTCCCTGTAAAATTGAATGAAGATATTTATTAAAGTGGAAATATCCATTGTTTGTGTGACGATTTCTGAATGGCAGGATGTATTTAAGTGAATGTTTTGGGGAGCCCTCGTATATAAAAATACATCAAGATAGTATTATCAATATAATACATACAGCGACTTGCATACAGTTACTGAATGACAGGATGTATTTAAGTAATAGTATTATCAGAAGTATACATGTATTGAAGTGTGACAGTTTTGTGTTAATCTACTTACAGTCCATCGTATTATCTCATTTCAGAATCAAGTCAATTAGGTCATACGTGTGTACTCCGTTGTAACTGCTGATAAACTAATGATGTGTGACTCTGAGCCAGTAGACTGGTCCCCTGTCTTTATCCTATCAAGAATAAAGACAGGCTCCTGGCGTACCGTTCAAGGGATTTAATTGGATACGTTGTGCTGAAGATCTGACGTCATGCTTCAAAGCTCACAAGCTAGCTACCAACCGAGGTCAAAGTTGAATCTCTCCAAAACTGACAGGCTGGTATCTGGCGTCTCTCGCAAGCCTTGAAATGTGACATCAGATCTTTAGGCTAGTAGCCCAGTCACATATATAGTTTATGTTGCATCTAATTATCAGATGTGTTGAGTGCTTCATATCACACGATACCCTAATTCAGGGAAGCCAAACTTGTTCATCACGAAAGAGGCTTTCAATAATTCCATTAATTCCAGAACTAAATGAGACGTGAACTAGATGAGACATGGATAGAAGCGAGTCGTGCAACACACACTTTGTTGTAGGATTTGAGGCTTTGCATGGTGGAGATAGATACTCGAGTTCTTTCGGACGACACCATGTAATGATCTCTTCTTGGAAGAAGTGATGGCTCTGAGAAGAGCCGGTTGGTTTGTTCTCAACGTTTTGACTAGTGTGCTCTAGACGTCGTCAAGAGACCGAAGAAAGTGGAGAGTGCAGTAGATTTTATCTTGCATTGGAGGATCTTGCTGAAGGCGGGAGCTGCTGTGATTGGTGCTCGGTGCTCGGTTAAGTGTGTCGGCCGTCTGTGGGTGATGTTCAGTGGAGTGTGTCAGTTGTTGTGTTGGGTGTTCGTGGTGGATGGTTGGCTCTGTTGAAGTGTTGCTTGCCAAATGCTGCTGATGTTGAAACCGATGTCTTGTGGTTACTGTGTTATGCTTGTTGATCTCTCTTCCAAGAAGAGATTAATACATGGTGCACCCGAAAGAACTCAATAACACACTTTGTTGGTGCGTCTACTGCGTAGTTTGAATTAAATGCGCATAAAAAGTACAGTTCTTGCGCACGCTGGCAATTCTCCCAGACTACACTGCTTTTTTTGAGACCTTGTGCATCAGTCTGTGGAATAAAATGTCATGAATGGCCCAAATCCATTGTTCTTAGAGTACAATGCCGTAGACTAGGTTAGTAGACGAGTGGCACACTTCATGTAGGTAACAGACTTCTGGTACTATGCCGTAGAATAGGTTAGTACACGAGTGGCACACTTCATTCAGGTAGACGACTGATAATACTGTATGAGTTTTTTACAGATTGGTTTTATCAAATATCATTTATTAAATCATGTGGAATACTTTATTTGCAGAATATGACATCAATGAGGTGGATTATGCGGTTATTTTACATCATTTCATGGTAAGTAAAATTATAAAATTAAAATTGTTTTATTTCATTTTATTTCAATTGGGTATTTCAACTTAAAGAGAAGGTACAACATTGGAAAAAAAATGCTTCTTGGTTTGCAAAACTGCTTCTACAATTAATATGCTTACTGCCTTTTAATCAAGATATATATTAAAAACCAGTTTACCCTTTCAGTAAAATGTCTGTTGGGAGAAACGCATCCATACTTTATAAGAATCAAGAGATGTCTGTTGGGAGAACGCATCCATACTTTATAAGAATCAAGAGATGTCTGTTGGGAGAATTGCATCCATACTTTATAAGAATCAAGAGATGTCGGTTGGGAGAATTGCATCCATACTTTATAAGAATCAAGAGATGTCTGTTGGGAGAAACGCATCCATACTTTATAAGAATGCTGTTGGGAGAACGCATCCATACTTTATAAGAATCAAGAGATGTCTGTTGGGAGAACGCATCCATACTTTATAAGAATCAAGAGATGTCGGTTGGGAGAACGCATCCATACTTTATAAGAATCAAGAGATGTCTGTTGGGAGAATTGCATCCATACTTTATAAGAATCAAGAGATGTCTGTTGGGAGAACGCATCCATACTTTATATGAATCAAGAGATGTCTGTTGGGAGAATTGCATCCATACTTTATAAGAATCAAGAGGTGTCTGTTGGGAGAATTGCATCCATACTTTATAAGAATCAAGAGATGTCGGTTGGGAGAAATGCATCCATACTTTATAAGAATCAAGAGATGTCTGTTGGGAGAATTGCATCCATACTTTATAAGAATCAAGAGATGTCGGTTGGGAGAAATGCATCCATACTTTATAAGAATCAAGAAATGTCTGTTGGGAGAACGCATCCATACTTTATAAGAATCAAGAGATGTCTGTTGGGAGAATTGCATCCATACTTTATAAGAATCAAGAGATGTCGGTTGGGAGAATTGCATCCATACTTTATAAGAATCAAGAGGTGTCTGTTGGGAGAACGCATCCATACTTTATAAGAATCAAGAGATGTGTGTTGGGAGAACGCATCCATACTTTATAAGAATCAAGAGATGTCTGTTGGGAGAACGCATCCATACTTTATAAGAATCAAGAGATGTCTGTTGGGAGAAATGTATCCATACTTTATATGTATCCATACTTTATGCTTGTTATTACAGGTTGATGCCAGTAGCTGTTATGACGCCAGTAGTAGTAGTGTATCATCATCTGAAATCACAGGATCCATGCACAGAGTAAGTACCATCAAAAGATCTTGGAAGGAGATCAGGGTTCAGTGCTCAGTCAAATATTACTCAACTGTGGTAGAGAATTAATGCTATGCATTTTCACTCATCTTGTGATGTAAATATGTTGGTGTTAGATCTGTTCAAAGATTGTCTGTAATACCTGGGATTGAGGTGTTAACAATGAACACCATGGGGTCTGCCCACCAGTGTTGGTGACTCAAAATGTTTACTATTTTGTGCTGCATTACAGTGATTCATTGTTGCAATACTTATGATATGGGGGGGCTATATGACCAAATGGTCATTGTTTTGGTGTTTGTTTGTTAGCGGGATGGGCAAGTAAGTCCATTACACTGAATGACTAGCTATGCTGAAAAATACTTGGTAAACTTGCCCAATTCACAAATACAAATGTACAACTAAAATCTTTACACTGTTATTATTTTTTGCCCAGATGTTTGGTGCTATTCTTCAAACCATCAGTCCGAGGAGTAAGTAATACATCACACAGACTCATGGACTAATTAGTAAAAAAAAGTGCAAATACAAACTTCTATAGTCTAATTGGTTTCATTTAGATTCCTACAATACCGGCCAGCCTAATAACGGGATGGGCATTTGTTACCTGTCATTAACCCTAACTCCCTAGGCCATTTGCTTACACATAACCTGAATCATCCAAAATCCTTCAGTAGTAAAGCAAGCACATGACATGTATGCACACATGTGTTTCTAATCCGTGATACATGTACATGGTCAGGGACCCTCCCTGCATGCATGGAGCAATAAACAGTGTCCACTGGCCCAACCACTGACCTTGCAATCACTACAACAAACATAGATGTACATGTACCATGGAAAGGCAAGTATGCCTGATAACCTCAATCCTCCAAAATCCTTCACTTTAGCAAAGAGCATGTAGCATGTAACCTCAATCCTTCAAAATCCTTCACTTTAGCAAAGAGGATTTGGGAAGTACAGTACAGTACAGTTTAGGTCCTCATTTTGAAGCTTTAGGCTTCATATGAGTCAGGACTCCTAGGAGCCTGGTGAAACCAGTCTTTGACTGTGTTTCTCTTTTAATCTGCTCAATAGAAATATCACCCAGAAGTCTTGAGATACCTATCCAGGGATCTCGATAGTATGGGACTCTAGGAATAAAAAATAAACTAAGCTTGGTCAAATTTGTATTTTCCCTACGACAAGTATGAGCTATGTATTTCAGATACTGGGAGTTAATATAATTCCGAAGTGGTTGACTTTTTGTTATGCGCTCTAGATCTATATTAGCAAAGTAAAGAGCATGATTAACTTCACCTTCTACAAGTGAAGGTTTCACGGAAACCATCTTTAATCATTCGCCTTAGGAAACCATACCAACTACTTTCAATCCTTTTTATTTCTTTCTCACTAGGCCTCCAGCATTGGGTAGCATATGTTAGTCTAGGACGAACACATGCTTCAAGGATTTTAGTCCGAATGGACATACGTATTTCCCTGTCACAAAGAACCCCCTTAAGTTCATAAAATTTAGCTGTAGCCTTTGCAATTCTTAGGTCAGTGGAATTTCTACCATCATTGAAGATGGTGTGGCCAAGATAGCAAAATTCAGACACATTTCCAAGTTCAGTACCATCAATTACAATATTTATGTCACTCAGAGATGTATTAAATTGCATCACTTTAGTTTTTTTGAAAGAAATTGTTAATCCAAAACGTTTACAAGTTGTGTTCATTATATTCATAATTCCTTGTGCTTCAGCAATGCTTATACAAAATAAAACCAAATCATCGGCATACAAGAGCCACCTTATTATTTCAATACCATTCATTTTCTTGGTTTTTCTTTGTTCCCGGTTAGTGCATTCGCTAGAAATACGATAATCGAACGAGACACCCCATCCACCTGGATACTTTCTGTCAATAGCCTCTGCACACACTTTCAAGAAGGTTAGGGTTAGTACCAGTCTCGACCATTCTGTTTTGTCCGTGCTTTCTGGTCTTCTCTAGCCGTTAATACACGCCCACATGATCACATGGCGACTAATTAGATTGTCTGTTTTGGTCATTGCATTAATATTTATTTAATAATTTGTATATTTGTGTAACCTTATACTTTTAGTCGAATGGATCATATGAGTCGTGGTCATGGGAGCATTATGGGGCTATCTTCTTTGTGTCATCATTAATAATAAGCATGATTGCTGTCGTTGTAAGTATGCCAATTTTCATTTCTTGTTATAAAATATAAGTTATGGAATTGGTAATTTAATTCAAATTTGAATGTAAAACTTGCTTGCTGTACTTATATAAGCTAATGTTACTATTAATCTTCTTGAAATAATTTTGTCTGAGGTGATGAAATTTTTAAAAAGAGTGAAATTACTGCCAATAAATTTATAAGAGTACTCTTTTCTCAATTCCAATTTATAATGAATATGACAACTCTCAAAGTATTTTTTACTATTATTTCATTAATGGTACAACCTAATAAGCTGAAACTAACACAGATTCAAAGAAAGTAATCATTAATTTTGGAACCACAAAATATACAATATTAAATTTGTGCGCTCATACATGTACTTTTGAATCTTATTTTTCTGTCGTTTTTGGTTTATATTTGTGCATTGTTCTTTTCTTAGTTCAAAAAATGTGAACTTCTTTCAAATAACTTATTCACAAAATAAATGAAAATGAAATTAATTCAAGGGAAGGTACAATATTTGTAAACTGCTTAAACAATGACCACTCATGAGGTACATGTAGCACACAGCATTAAGTGTAATAGAATAAGCCGGTATTAAGAAATATGGTTTTGTATGATTTATTTGCAGACTTTTTACGTTTTATCAGCCAGAGTTTACAGACAACTCACAAAGAAAAATTGTAAGTTATACTCGGATGTCCTACCCTTGAAATTAGGCTTACAGTGATTAGTGAGCTGTATATTGTATAAAACAGTTAGGTTTGCTGGAATCACCATGTGGCTGAGGTTTGTGGTGTGTGTTCTTTAGGAATATCAATATTACTTTTATACAAAATATGTGAGAGTTAAAATGGTTAGGTTTAATTATCCACTGTGCTATGTGCCTGTGAGGCTGTATGCTTCATCATCAGAGAGCTTTGAAAGGTTAAGGAATTACATTTGACTCATAACCAGGAAGTACTGGCACATGTTTAGACCATTGTCACACTATGCCCATGCAGTTGTCGGGTTCCTTGACTGCACAATGTAAATATAATATGAACAAATTCAGTCTAAAAGGCACCAGTCTATTTTTGACACCAGCCTCATTTTGGTCCCCATAGACTTGTGTAGTAAAAAACCAAAATGGCCGCTGTGTAATGAATGTCCATTGTGTTTACAGAATGCACCATTTATAGTCAAAGAATCCAAATAGCACTGCTCTCAGCCAAGATAAACTGCTATATATTGTTTGATGGAATGATTTATTTTTCCTTTTTACTTGAAAGTTTGGACTAACAAGCAGCGCAAAGCGTTTATTGATCTCTGCAAACGCATCTCACTCTATATATCTGTATTCATCGTCTGCTGGACCCCAGGTAAGATGATGTCAAATCTTTGTCCTTCTTCCTCATGTGAAGATATAACATTCCCTTGACAGTGTTGGAGTACTCGAGTCAGAGGACGTGAGGGCTTGAGTCTTAGGAGGCTTTGACACAAAGTTTAGTCAAATCATTCAGTGCAGGGAGTTGAGTCAAGTTGTTTTGTGGCAATGATTCAAATCAAATCAAGTCACTGAAAGTTGGGAATCCTGTCTGACGTGAATCAAGTACCAGTGGCATGAAGACAATCGCTGCTTTCCTAAATGGCGCCCTCTTTAGGCCTTGCACAGAGCTGATACAATATTGCTATCCTCAGTTGAAAACATTTTTCATATTTTCATAGTTTTACAACTTGTTGATCCAGCTATCGTTTCAGTTTGCGATAACACCATGTGTTTATCTCAACTGTCGCTAAGTGAGGTAACAGATTCTGAAAAGAATCTTATCGCACAACTTGTATCTCAACTACCGCTAAGTGAGGTAACAGATTCTGAAAAGAATCTTATCGCACAACTTGTATCTCAACTACCGCTAAGTGAGGTAACAGATTCTGAAAAGAATCTTATCGCACAACTTGTATCTCAACTACCGCTAAGTGAGGTAACAGATTCTGAAAAGAATCTTATCGCACAACTTGTATCTCAACTACCGCTAAGTGAGGTAACAGATTCTGAAAAGAACCTTATCGCACAACTTGTATCTCAACTACCGCTAAGTGAGGTAACAGATTCTGAAAAGAATCTTATCGCACAACTTGTATCTCAATTGTCGCTAAGTGAGGTAACAGATTCTGAAAAGAATCTTATCGCACAACTTGTATCTCAAATGTCGCTAAGTGAGGTAACAGATTCTGAAAAGAATCTTATCGCACAACTTGTATCTCGACTGTCGCTAAGTGAGGTAACAGATTCTGAAAAGAATCTTATCGCACAACTTGTATCTCGACTGTCGCTAAGTGAGGTAACAGATTCTGAAAAGAATCTTATCGCACAACTTGTATCTCGACTGTCGCTAAGTGAGGTAACAGATTCTGAAAAGAATCTTATCGCACAACTTGTATCTCGACTGTCGCTAAGTGAGGTAACAGATTCTGAAAAGAATCTTATCGCACAACTTGTATCTCGACTGTCGCTAAGTGAGGTAACAGATTCTGAAAAGAATCTTATCGCACAACTTGTATCTCGACTGTCGCTAAGTGAGGTAACAGATTCTGAAAAGAATCTTATCGCACAACTTGTATCTCGACTGTCGCTATGAGGTAACAGATTCTGAAAAGAATCTTATCGCACAACTTGTATCTCGACTGTCGCTAAGTGAGGTAACAGATTCTGAAAAGAATCTTATCGCACAACTTGTATCTCGACTGTCGCTAAGTGAGGTAACAGATTCTGAAAAGAATCTTATCGCACAACTTGTATCTCGACTGTCGCTAAGTGAGATTATAGTTCATGGAGAACCAATATCGGGTAACTCATTTCTTAACTATCGCTAAGTGAGAATGTGATTCAGGGAGAACCATTGTTGATCCAGCATTCCTTGAAATCTTTCTCTCTGAGAAATGCTATCATTTATTTTTATTAAATTAAGTTTCCTTCAAGAAATTACAACAAATTTTAGCTGAAACTTTCACAAGTTTCAGATTTGTGAAATTTTTACAGGAAAATTTCTTCAAATTTAGTAACAATTGTTCATGTCACAAAACATTGTATCTATATTCTCCACAGCTCTTGCCTTGAATGCAATGGATCTCCTTAAGAAACAAGAAGTTTCTCTGATAGAGTATGACTGGCTATATGTACTTCAGGTAAGTATTCTGAAACATTGGAGGATTCAGTAGTGAAGGGGCGGATCCAGGATCTCAAAGAGGGGGGGCACACTCAATAACATAGTTAATTTACACACACAGCAATAAAATAGGGTCGGCTCATGATGACTTGCTCAGGGATGAAAGACCTTCTTCCTACTCCATATGAACGGCAGTGTGTTAACCCGCTCTAGTCTATCAATTCCTGACCACGCCCTGTCCATCCCGTCTGTCAGAATTTACTCTCTAGATAAATGGACAAAGATACCTGACAGTCTTACTTCCTCTCTATATGAATGGCAGTGTGTTAACCCGCTCTAGTCTATCAATGCCTGACCACACCCTGTCCGTCCCATCTGTCAGAATTTACTCTCTAGATAAATGGCCAAAGATACCTGACAGTCTTACTTCCTCTCTATATGAATGGCAGTGTGTTAACCTGCTCTAGTCTATCAATTCCTGACCACACCCTGTCTGTCAGAATTTACACTCTAGATAAATGGCCAAAGATACCTGACATTTGTTCATATACTTGTTGTTTTTCAGGGAGTCACAGCACCAAGCCAAGGGTTCCTCAACTGCATAGTGTACGGCTGGACACGGACCAGCTTCAGAATGGCCAAATCCCCACAGGACATGAAACCAATTCTCAAGCAGACGTATCGTGTCTACGGGACGGCCAAATTCCCCAAGACTGCAACCACCCCTACTAGCCAGTCCACTATCTCAGACTTCACTGATGATGCCTCTGTACCTAGCGCTCCCCCGACCCTCCTTGAGGTTCAGAATAGTTCAGGTTGAGCTAATTTGTGTTCGGATAAGTATCACCGGAAGTGTAATTACCTACATGAAGTGTGGCAGCCTGCTGTAATCCATACCATGGCATTGTACTCCAAATACGCACGCATGCACAACGAGCATGGTTACAGGTTTGGCTCCCATGCCTGGCTTGCCATAAGGATTAAGTGCTTGATGTGCAAAGCTAGTTCCAAGAACTAGATGTAATCTTAAACTATACGCTGATGAACCATTAGCTGTGGGGCAAACAACGAGTGAACACGATAAACACTATTAGGTGCGTGCGCGTGAAATACAGTTCTCACACACGTCGGGTAAGTCTCCTAGACTGTACTGCTTCTTTTTGAGACCTTGTCCGTCAGTCTGTGGAACAATACGTCACAAATGGCCCAAATCCATTGTTCTTGGAGTACTATGCCATGGACTAGGACATGAGTGGCACACTTCTGGTATAACTGGTGATGGAAGGCATTAAAAAATGGCGGACCAGATTGGGTTTGTCCGTTCACAAATATTTTCCATTTGAAATGTGCTATAATTGTTAAGAAATGTGCTATTGTCAAACTAATATTGAGTGTGGGGCATTCCTCCAACCATCCAGGTATGATGTATCTGTAACATGTAAAGACGTTCTTGTTCTTGTTGTAGGATTTGAGGCTTTGCATGGTGGAGATAAGTTATTGTTGAGTTCTTACGGGTACACCATGTAATGATCTCTTCTTGGAAGGAGTGATGGTTCTGAGAAGAGCCGGTCGCTTTATTCTCAACGGTCTTGTTCTTGATTCATTACCATATTTTATTTTTCTCCGTAATCTTTCAAATACTACAAAAATTATGCAATATTGTGATTGTATTTTTATTACAGTATTATGAATTGTAAGGTTTGCAATAAATATCAAAATTCTATATTTATGCATTTTACTGACTAAATGACAGTTCTCTTAAAGCCAGTATTTTTAATTTCAAATAAGTTTCCGGTTTTTGGTCATAGGTCGGCTTAAAATTTGATGCTGTGACGTGCTTTTTTTGTTTTTAGTAAAAAAAAATTTTTAAGTGATACATGTTTACATGAAAACACATTTATTGGAACCAGACCAAATTTTCCATACACAAAGTATGGTGGTTAAGAGAGGCCTCACAAATTGGACAAATGTTCATACTCATTTAAAATACAGCACAGCAGAAATCGATCCAGCAATTTTGGCTGCAATTAGATGTCATTTCATAGCAAAATAAATAAATAAATTTAAAATGCTGACACGCGGGTCTGAGGTTGATGGTCTGAGGTTGATGGTCTTTTTTTTATGGCCTCAGCATTGTACAGATGAAAAAAAACTTTTTTTCAGAAAGAAATTGCCGTTGAAATAGTGAAAACCCGAGTGATATATCTTCAAACATCCCTTATAATATCTGTTTCTCAGGTGATATAATTTTATTATAATAAGTAAATCAATTCCAAAATGAATTTCTGTCATTTGTAGACAGAAATACCATGTTTGAATGAATTTAAACATCTGAAAACATGTTGGTTTCTGTACATATCTCTTGATTCTTACATTATGGATGCTTTTACAGACATCGGTTGGTTTCTGTACATATCTCTTGATTCTTATACATTATGGATGCATTTACAGACATCTGTTGGTTTCTGTACATATCTCTTGATTCTTGTAAAGTATGGATGCATTTACAGACATTGGTTGGTTTCTGTACATATCTCTTGATTCTTATAAAGTATGGATGCATTTACAGACATCAGTTGGTTTCTGTACATATCTCTTGATTCTTATAAAGTATGGATGCATTTACAGACATCTGTTGGTTTTTGTACATATCTCTTGATTCTTATAAAGTATGGATGCATTTACAGACATCGGTTGGTTTCTGTACATATCTCTTGATTCTTATAAAGTATGGATGCATTTACAGACATCGGTTGGTTTCTGTACATATCTCTTGATTCTTATAAAGTATGGATGCATTTACAGACATCTGTTGGTTTTTGTACATATCTCTTGATTCTTATAAGGTATGGATGCATTTACAGACATCGGTTGGTTTCTGTACATATCTCTTGATTCTTATAAAGTATGGATGCATTTACAGACATTGGTTGGTTTCTGTACATATCTCTTGATTCTTATACATTATGGATGCATTTACAGACATCAGTTGGTTTCTGTACATATCTCTTGATTCTTATAAAGTATGGATGCATTTACAGACATCAGTTGGTTTCTGTACATATCTCTTGATTCTTATAAAGTATGGATGCTTTTACAGACATCGGTTGGTTTCTGTACATATCTCTTGATTCTTATAAAGTATGGATGCATTTACAGACATCAGTTGGTTTCTGTACATATCTCTTGATTCTTATAAAGTATGGATGCATTTACAGACATCTGTTGGTTTTTGTACATATCTCTTGATTCTTATAAAGTATGGATGCATTTACAGACATCGGTTGGTTTCTGTACATATCTCTTGATTCTTATAAAGTATGGATGCATTTACAGACATCAGTTGGTTTCTGTACATATCTCTTGATTCTTATAAAGTATGGATGCATTTACAGACATCTGTTGGTTTTTGTACATATCTCTTGATTCTTATAAAGTATGGATGCATTTACAGACATCGGTTGGTTTCTGTACATATCTCTTGATTCTTATAAAGTATGGATGCATTTACAGACATCGGTTGGTTTCTGTACATATCTCTTGATTCTTATACATTATGGATGCATTTACAGACATCAGTTGGTTTCTGTACATATCTCTTGATTCTTATAAAGTATGGATGCATTTACAGACATCAGTTGGTTTCTGTACATATCTCTTGATTCTTATAAAGTATGGATGCTTTTACAGACATCGGTTGGTTTCTGTACATATCTCTTGATTCTTATACATTATGGATGCATTTACAGACATCGGTTGGTTTCTGTACATATCTCTTGATTCTTATAAAGTATGGATGCATTTACAGACATCAGTTGGTTTCTGTACATATCTCTTGATTCTTATAAAGTATGGATGCATTTACAGACATCTGTTGGTTTTTGTACATATCTCTTGATTCTTATAAAGTATGGATGCATTTACAGACATCTGTTGGTTTCTGTACATATCTCTTGATTCGTATACAGTATGGATGCATTTACAGACATCGGTTGGTTTCTGTACATATCTCTTGATTCTTATAAAGTATGGATGCATTTACAGACATCGGTTGGTTTCTGTACATATCTCTTGATTCTTATAAAGTATGGATGCATTTACAGACATCAGTTGGTTTCTGTACATATCTCTTGATTCTTATTAAGTATGGATGCATTTACAGACATCAGTTGGTTTCTGTACATATCTCTTGATTCGTATACAGTTATAAAATCTATTTTAAAAACATATTTGGAAGATTAGACACTGGGAGGCCTGTAAAAGAAACAAGTTATTATTCATGTGCCTTGTGAATTTTATATATATATTCTTATTTTATATATTATTGTATAAAGGTGACAAGATTAAATAATTAATTTAAGCTCATAAATATTCATGAAATATGAATATGCGAAGTAATTTTTAAATATTCATGTATATAGAAAATGAATTTCATTGTTGTTGGGGCAAGGCCAGGTGCACAGCCAAGGGTGAGGGGGAAGTCACCTTGACTTTGTTATTTTGGGGGAAATATTAATAATAATAATGTGTGGACTTATATAGCACACGTATCCACCAACTGAGTGGTGCTCAAGGCGCATTATATTATTACCCCTGCTCATAAGGCTCATAAATCATTCCTGAAACCATCTCAGCTCCCTGGGGAGTATACAGCTCAATTGTTGCCATTACAGCGCATATAGGGCTAATCAACCAACTCTGCCCTCACAGGTACCCATTTAACCCCTGGGTGGAGAGAAGCAATTATGGTTAAGTGTCTTGCTCAAGGACACAAGTGTCACGGCCGGGTTTCGAACCCACATTCTGCTGCTAACACCAGAACTTGAGTCCGGTAAGCTAGACCGCTCGGCCACGACACTCCACATATTGAACTCCATTTTACCCTTTAGGAGGCTGGGGGAGGGTTTCTGTGGCAAACGTTCATACCCCTATGTGAAAAAGTCATTTAAAACACAGCATGGCAGAATTCCAATTGATCTAGCTGCATATTCATTATTTTCCTGCTAACAAGAGAATGTAGTAAGCTCAAACTTTCACAAGTTGGTTGTATATCTTGGTTCAAGGAGAGTATACATCAAGGTAGTTTGGCCAACATCACTAATGTTGTAGTTTACCTTTAAATTTGTCAAGAAGGGCTGATTTTAATTGCCTACATACAAGTCAAATCCATTGTGAAATTATTATTGGAACATTGCTAGTTTACTTAATCCTCATTTGTGACTGCAAGGGTCAAAATCAGTCCAAATGTTGATATACTTGCCAAGGTATATCTAGTGCACTCAAACACCATCAAACCTTAAGTTTAGTAAGTATATTTACAGGTTAAAAAGAGTCGACCGTTGTTGACTGGTAAAAGCATTGTCAGGTATTGTTCAGGGTGGTCAAAATGACAGTAAAAACCAGTCAAAAATGTTGCTGTGTGCACATTTGGGTCAACAGTCAAAACAGTCCTGCAGTTGATTGATTTTGACCTCTAGTCACTTGCCACTAAAGTGTATCTATAGTAGGAGGGTTATTATTTGTGTGGGGATAAAGTCAGGCAAGCACAGTGTGAAGCCAAAATGGACCCGCTCAATGGCCCTGGAAGCTTTAGGGTTGTAGATACTCTGTGATGGAGTCATGAACAATTATAACGTGTTGTAATTTCTTTAGATGATATAAGAACTTATGGAAAATTCTAAAATAGTGTTGTAGAAAGTGGGGAAAATATTGGGTTGGGGGGGGGTGATTGGAAGGGTCATCAAATTCCCATTGCTGTAAAGCAATTATGTCTTCTCAATGTATATAATGATTGCAAACTATACTATTCCTCAACGAAATTAATGCAAATAATGTTTTATTGAAATGTACATGTAAGTATCAGGTGAAGTGCTTCAAAATGTTAATATTTTGTCTCAATGAGTTATTTTTTACAAAAAATATGTTTATAAAAAAGCATGATATTTTCAATTATATTGTACATTGGAATATAGATTATACCATTACTAAATGTTTAAATATTGATTTATCAATTATTTAATTATTTTTAATTTAAATGGTTAGCGGGAATCAAAATTATGAAATGAGTTTATATATATATTTTTTGTCAGGAAACAAGAGACAATCCACAAAAACATTTAACCAAAATTATTTAAATTTACTACCTTTAAAGTTTTGTTGATATGAAGGTGATGGTGATAACTAGTATTATTATTAATATTATAATTACTTTTATATTTTGTTTGATTTGTTTTTCTTGTTGGTTTTTGAATAAGCCTTGTGTGTGTAACCTTTGACATAGTCTAGTACACTGACTCAAGTCAGTGACAAGTGCATGTTTAAATTTGAATGCCACAGACTATAAACACACTGTTGCTTAGAGAAGTCCAATACCCATACACTGTTTTCAATGAAAGTATATGGCATAAAGGTACCAGACTATCCTAAACTGGAGGTTACTATAGCCCTTTTCAAAACCACAGCTTCGCCTTCGTCTCCGGCTTAGGCTAGCTACGCTCCCTCGGTTGTTTTGACTAATGCATGCTTTGCGGTCAGGGCTTCAGACAGGAGGATGGAGTCTGAAGCCGGAGCCCAAGCCAAAGCCGTGGATTCGAAAACGGCCTATGCAAGACCTTGCCCTGAATCATGTGATTAGTATGTTGAGTCTGGGAAATTATTTGAATACTTGTTGCCACAGACACAAGTCCGTGTACCAGACGATAACAAGATTTATTGTATTGATGGGCCCTATACTTTCTTGTCAATTAATCGTCTCTGATGTTACTTTTCAAGGTTAGTTTGTTTTTACAGCCCACGTGTTTCTTTAAATAGACAGTATCGTCTCGATCAGAGCAGACTTTCAACTAGCCCCATTCTAGGACCAATACACTGGACTCCCTCCGTATCCTTGGCCCTAGACCCACATGTACAAAATGGAGTGATTTTTCATTTGATTCAACTTTTGATCTGCCAATTATTACAATCTCAACTTAGTGATTTGGTAACCTTTCCCAAGCAGACAATCTTAGTATAAAATCCTTATTAAATCAGGGATAGCTCACTTTCATGAAACGTTGACACATTTTTGAAATTAAAAAAATATATATATATATTAATAATAAAATTTAACCAAAATTACTGATCTCACAGAAGCAAACTTCATGCCAAAATTTTAGATTGTAATAATTAGCAGATCAAAAGTTGAAAATAGCTCCTTTTTTGTGGATGTGGGGCTAGGGCCAAGGATACGGAGGGAGTCCAGTGCAATGGCCCTCGTATGGGGCTAACTTTGATCAAGGCATGGAATCAGTGTACTAGTTTAAGATGAACACAGTGACTGAAAATTACTGGCTCATTTATGCAGCAGCAACGGTAATATGACCTTATCATGTGGGGTATTATTTTCAGTCACTGAGTTATTCTAAAACTAGCAATCTGATTCAATGCCCTGTTGATCATGACGATACTGCCCCTTTAAGTTTGGTTTGCATGTTTTTAATGCCACATAAATGTAATCGCTGTTTTACATACAATAATAGCCCCCCCCTCCGTACTTGGTGTAAAGCTAGTGATGGTATCAAACATCCCTTGAAATATTTCTGTCTCTCATGCTATCATTTTAGTCAAATTAGTGAAATAAATTCCAAAATGATATTCTGTCATCCGAAGACAGAAATTCCACATTGATATGAATATGAACAATCTGAACCACAGAATGCATTCTCAATATTTTCTTGTATTAAAACCCTACTACACATGGAGGCCATTCCGATCCACTAAATTCTGTTCTTTAGCAACCTTCAGTACATACATGTACAAGCCTGCTGTCCTTTCCAAGTAATCTTACAAAATCAACTGTGTGCTACCCAAGGCCACTGTAAATGTTTGAACATATTACTAGTAGTATGGCCTACAATGTATCGATGGGAGACCACTTTACCCTGCAATCTCAGTGGTGTGACAGTGCACAGAAGGGTAACCATAGGAGGCCACTGGCAACAGCTAATGGCTTGGAGTGGCCTGAATGGGTTGTTTTAAAAATTGCACTGATTGTAGGAGGGTTAAGCTTTATGACACTTTGAAAAAGTTCAAACATTCACAGATTGGTGATTTATCTAGTTTGATTCTTATCAACTATGGATGCATTTACAGACAGTTTACGAACTTTACTGGATTTAGTCTGGATTAGAAATAATTTTGTCAGAGATATAATTATGTAAATGGTTGCCATTTAAAACTTCAGCTTATTTTTGGTTTGTATGTCCCCCAGGAAAGATTACAGAAAGAATGTCAAACCCAACTGCCACTTATGCACAATGTCTAATCATATGTTTTTAGCAGATGACAAAACACAGCTTATTTTTGGTTTGTATGTCCCCCAGGAAAGATTACATAAAGAATGTCAAACCTAACTGCCACTTATGCACAATGTCTAAGCATATGTTTTTAGCAGATGACAAAATGGCCAACATTTCACTGGATGTGCATACATTCATTGCTCAAAATCTCCCATAATGTCATTTCCAATCCTCACTTGACTACACTTTTCTCTCCATCCTCTATCATCTTTTAAAGGAAAATCTGTGATATTTGTCCTAAATTGGAAAGAAAAGTGTCGGTTGTATTCTACATTCTTTCCAAGATTGTCTCATGATAAGACAAAAGTTTAAGCCAGTCATTGTTTTGTACTTTTGGAAAATGTATTTGGTACAGATGCATGCAAATTGTTTGTACTGTCTTCCAATATCTAGATATTACCCAGAATACTTCGACAGATCCTCCAACATTACTCAATCTCAATATCCTAAGGGCATCTTTTATTGAGGGCGCTGTTGGAAGCAGCTAATTTGCTGGAAAGTGCTTTGGTTATATAATAGCCATAAAACCAATGATAATCTGTTTTGATGGGCATCCCTGTCAAATACAAAAAGGTATTGTGTAGTCATGGTTTCACCCAACATCTGCAACCCCTCCAACCCCTCCAACATGTAAATAATGATTTGAACATTTCTTCAATTTGAGATATCTGTTTATGATTGTATGAACAATTTCCTTTTAAATGTCTTTATGCCACAGGGTCTGTAAATCAAGACTTTGAGCAAGTACTTGCCATCATCAATTCCAACCTGAAGATGTAAGCAGTATGGGACTCATTAGGTTATACGTTATCATTTAGTCAAGGTACAAGGTGCAACCTGAATGGTACACCAAGCCCATGGCAAGCCATCTTGCTTAGTTTCACCAGGTACGATTGATTGATATTCACAAGAATCAGACTGGTGCATAATGTGTGTCTTGTACTTGCTGTAACAATTAGCCGGCACTGGCACATATGTGTGTCACAGACTCGCTGTAACAATTAGGCGGCACTGGCACATATGTGTGTCACAGACTCGCTGTAACAATTAGCTGGCACTGGCACATATGTGTGTCACAGACTCGCTGTAACAATTAGCTGGCACTGGCACATATGTGTGTCACAGACTCGCTGTAACAATTAGGCGGCACTGGCACATATGTGTGTCACAGACTCGCTGTAACAATTAGCTGGCACTGGCACATATGTGTGTCACAGACTCGCTGTAACAATTAGCTGGCACTGGCACATATGTGTGTCACAGACTCGCTGTAACAATTAGGCGGCACTGGCACATATGTGTGTCACAGACTTGCTGTAACAATTAGCTGGCACTGGCACATATGTGTCACAGACTCGCTGTAACAATTAGCTGGCACTGGCACATATGTGTGTCACAGACTTGCTGTAACAATTAGCCGGCACTGGCACATATGTGTGTCACAGACTCGCTGTAACAATTAGCTGGCACTGGCACATATGTGTCACAGACTCGCTGTAACAATTAGGCGGCACTGGCACATATGTGTGTCACAGACTCGCTGTAACAATTAGGCGGCACTGGCACATATGTGTGTCACAGACTCGCTGTAACAATTAGGCGGCACTGGCACATATGTGTCACAGACTCGCTGTAACAATTAGCTGGCACTGGCACATATGTGTGTCACAGACTCGCTGTAACAATTAGCCGGCACTGGCACATATGTGTGTCACAGACTCGCTGTAACAATTAGGCGGCACTGGCACATATGTGTCACAGACTCGCTGTAACAATTAGCCGGCACTGGCACATATGTGTCACAGACTCGCTGTAACAATTAGGCGGCACTGGCACATATGTGTGTCACAGACTCGCTGTAACAATTAGGCGGCACTGGCACATATGTGTGTCACAGACTCGCTGTAACAATTAGGCGGCACTGGCACATATGTGTGTCACAGACTCGCTGTAACAATTAGCCGGCACTGGCACATATGTGTCACAGACTCGCTGTAACAATTAGGCGGCACTGGCACATATGTGTGTCACAGACTTGCTGTAACAATTAGGCGGCACTGGCACATACATTATGTGTGAAATGTTTTTTTATATTTTTCATTTCTAGATGATGCAACAGCAAGTAGATTCACCTTCCAGCAACCTGTAACTGCTAGCTGACATTACAACAACTCAAACCATGAGGAATTAGCTGGCAACAGGGTCATAGGAGGTAGCTGACAGACATTGTTAGTCCTGTAGGAGTTTGTGATCCCTGGAGAGTGAAACTAAAGATACTGGATACAGTGTATTGCCATACAGGTAAGTCAACTTTATAGGATGCAATATTGGGTACTCCAAATTTCACAGGAAGATATGTTAATGGCTGGAAAGATACTTCAAAATTGAGTTTGAACTCAACATTCTGGGCAATAATTTCACTTTTAAGAATGACAGCACCTCAGACAAAACTATTTTCAAATTATTTTACCTGAATTGTTATAAAAACATCGCCCTTTATTGACTAGTGAATGACGACACTTCAGACAAAACTTTTAATGTTATTAATTTTGCCTGAATTAAAAATATCGCCCTCTATTGACTAGTGTTGTGAAAAAAATATTCTCATTTCTCCTCACACATTCACAGATTGGTTTCTGTGAAGATTCATTTATAAAGGCACATAGTGTATAGATATTTCATCCAGTGAAGTGACGAGTGCCCAATTGTGTACATACGTTTTGATTTTATAAATGATGGGTATTTCTTTCACATTGTTATCATATTGAACGATAGCTCACCTTACAGAAACTTGCATATTGTCAAATATTTCATTACGATTAAATACTTGCTGTATGAGTTTTATGTAACCAAATACTATAGTAATATACCAAATGTGCTCTAATATTATGCTGGTTATGTGGAATCATTGGTGTATATAGCCAGGGGATTGTCATATATTCCTGTTGTCATCAACCAAGACAGAACAAAAGCAAAATAGAATGAATTTACCCGGTGCAGTAGTTTCTTTCAAATTTGGTGCACCCCAACATTTCTGGATACTTATGTGACTGTGTGTGGGAAATATAAATACATGAATGTTTGTTGTATATTTATTTGGTTTCTTTTCTGTTTTTGTACTGTATAGTGTGGATTTGCTGTCATATCATCTTGATCATGAGTCGTGCATTACAAGATAAGCTTGAGACGGATGGTGCCCTACAACCTGGAGGAGACTAAACCACCTCTACTCTACTGTTGGAAAATACAAACATTCCTGCTGTCTTCATGTAGTCTTAAGGAAAATACAGCATGTGAATGCAAAGAACAACAGACTTAGTCATCACTAGGAAATGGACATAAAATTAGCAAAGTGTTAACAAGCAGAGTACCTGAACCCTACTGGAACATGTGCCACCTTAGAGTCTTAAGGAGAACAGTGTATATAAATGCTGAAACTGATACAAATTGTGAAGAGAACAATGACTGCTAGAGATGGTCTACTCATCCAGGGATTGTGGGTCAAGACAGATGGAACAGATTGGCAGAGTACCTGACCTTACTGCAACTTGTGCTACCTTGGAGTCTTAAGGAGAACAGTGTGTAGAAATGTAAAGAACAAACTGATACAACTTGTGAAGAGACAATGACTGCTGGAGATGTCCTGCTCATCGAGGGATTATGGGTCAAGACAGATGAAGAGATGCATCCATCAGAACAGATTGGCAGAGTACCCGATCCTACTGCAAACGTGGTCTTCCTTTGACAGTTTCCAAGATGGGTTAGTTGAATTGTAAGTGCAGCATTTGCAAGCAAACCCATATGAGAATCTAGCTGGAAAATGTTGATAGTTCCAAATTGCAAAATGTTATCCATCAATTTGATTTGATTGCTCTACTTTAGACTAACCTTACCAAAATGACGTCAGCAAAATTAAATATGAAAAGCTTGCAATGGTGAACTTGCATAAATGTTCATGTTTATCAACATCTGATGTAAGTTATTGTCACTGATATTGTAGTGGTTTTATTGGTAATTGTAAATGAAGGTGCTGTCACTCGAGAGAAGTCTGTTCAAATCAAGGAAAGAGGACTCTTTCTTAATTTTGGTGTTGAATCTGAATGCATTTAATAAGCTTTCTTAAGTTGGTAGTTTCTGAATTCTGTGTATGCAATGATCTAATGGGGTGTCGTGGCCGAGCGGTCTAGCTTACCGGATTCAAGTTCTGGTGTTAGCAACATAATGTGGGTTCGAATCACGGCCGTGACACTTGTGTCCTTGAGCAAGACACTTAATCATAATTGCTTCTCTCCACCCAGGGGTTAAATGGGTACCTGTGAAGGCAGAGTTGGTTTGCTCTATATGCGCTAGAAATGGCAGCAATTGAGCTGTATACTCCCCAGGGAGCTGAGATGGTTTCAGGAATGATTTATGAGCCTTATGAGCCTTATGAGCAGGGATAATAATATAATGCGCCTTGAGCACCACTTAGTTGGTGGATACGTGCGCTATATAAATCCACACATTATTATTATTATTATTAACTGTATCATCCTATGCTAGCATGTTGCCAAAATTACTAAGTACAAAACTGTCTAATCATTCTCCTCCAGTAGTTTCTGTGTAAGCAATGATCTAACTGTATCATCCTATGCTAGCATGTTGCCAAAATTACTAAGTACAAATGTATCTAACTTTGTATGTTTATTATTACATATTTTATATCATCTTTAACTAAGTGCAAAATGTATATTGAATTTGTATTAATGCAATTATCTAACTTTGTATGTTTACTTTAATACTTTGTACTTTTTATATATGAGACAATAAAATAAAAGACACAGTAACAAAGAAATACTGAATAGAATTGTTTTATTTCATCCTTCTTGTAAAAAACACTAGCTGCAAAGCAATGAAACACCACGCAACACTCCAAAAAAGAGATAGAGATTTTGTACACATTTTGGACACGTGGCAGGGTCTCAAACACATTATTATTGAGAAGAGCGTGTAGCCCAGAAGGACTTGGGACTCTAGATGAGAAGTTCCTGGGTTCAAATCACAATCAGAGCCTTTATACTTTCTTACTTTGAATGTGTCACTTCTAAGGTTTATAATTAAACTCAAACACATTATTATTGAGAAGAGTGTGTAGCCCAGTGGAAGGACTTGGGACTCTAGATGAGAAGGTCCTGGGTTCAAATCAGTCAGAGCCTTTATACTTTCTTACTTTGAATTTGTCACTTCTAAGGTTTATAATTAAACTCAAACACAAGATTTTTAAGAAGAGTTTGTAGCCCAATGGAAGGGCTTAGGACTCTAGATGAGAAGGTCTTAGGTTCAAATCCCTGTTAGAGTTTTTACACTTTGTTAATTTGAGATTGTCCATTCTAAGGTTTATAATTAAACTCAAACACATTATTATTGACAAGAGTGTGTAGACCAGTGGAAGTGTTTGGGAATCTAGATGCTAAGGTCCTGGGTTCAAATCACGGTCAGAGATTTTATATTTTGTTACTTTGAATTTGTCAATTCTAAGGTTTATAATTAAACTCAAACACAAGATTTTTAGGAAAAGTTTGTAGCCCAGTGGAAGGGCTTGGGTTCTGGACTGGAAAGTTTTGGGTTCAAGACCCAATAAGACATTTTATACTTTGTTACTTTGAGATGTTAGTTCTAAGGTTTATAACACTGGTCAACAATTTTTTTAAAGTTGTCTGCTTCGGAGATAAAATGTGCTATTTATTATGGATTTTGATGTGCTGAATTCAAATATGACAATTAAAATTGCTGATTGGCTACTGTTTCCAAGATATTTAAGTTTTTACATTTTAGTTTTTTATGTACTATGTATATGGTGTAGGCCTACATAGCAGATTTTTAATCATGAATTATCATACGCTATTCCCATACGTGTACACATGTACATGTAGATCTTGAAAACTAGAGCCAATCAACAATTTTAAGCATCATTTCCATTCTCAGTGACCCATAATTAGTCAAGTTTGACTTCATTTGTTTCGGAAGCATTTTGGCTGTAGACCAGTGTAATTAAAATCAAATACAAAGCAAGAAAAGTTTGTAGGCCAGTGGAAGATCTTAGGATTCTGGAATGGAAGGTCATAGGTTCAAACCCCAATATCTTTTTATACTTTGTTACTTTTAGATTGTCAATTCTAAGGTTCATAAAAAAAACTCAAACACAAGATTACTAATAAGAGTTTCTAGCCCAGTGGAAGGGCTTAGGATTATGTACTGAACATTTAGTTTGCTTCGGTTGGATGACTAGATAATAATAATAATAATAATAATGTGTGGACTTATGTAGTGCACGTATCCACCAACTGAGTGGTGCTCAAGGCGCATTATATTATTAACCCTGCTCATAAGGCTCATAAATCATTCCTGAAACCATCTCAGCTCCCTGGGGAGTATACAACTCAATTGCTGCCATTACAGCGCATAGGGCTAATCAACCAACTCTGCCCTCACAGGTAGCCATTTAACCCCTGGTTGGAGAGAAGCAATTATGGTTAAGTATCTTGCTCAAGGACACAAGTGTCACGGCCAGGATTCGAACCCACATTCTGCTGCTAACACCAGAACTTGAGTCCGGTAAGCTAGACCGCTCGGCCACGACACTCCACAATGATTGAAACTTTCCCGCTGCCTATATCATAGAAGCAGTTTTGCCAACATTACCAATGTTGTATACCTTCCCTTACAATCTCATCTGGACGGTTCACCCCCCTCCCCCAGCAAGCCAAGACCTGAGTTTTGCCATACCTAATATTAAACTTCTAATATAAGCATTATATACCTTTTCCTTTATTTCAATCTTATTGTCTATATTTGTCTGTCTTCACTTGTTAATGACCTGGAACATATCGAGCTATACTACCAGCACTGGCATTATTATTATTATTATTTTTAATTATTTTTAATTTTTGTTTATTTATACTAATTTATTATTTTTTTTGGGGGGGGATGTAAGTCAATGTGCCGACTGACTAGGCGGCATTAAAAAATTAAACACCTTTAAAATCGCTGGATGAAGTGGGTAGATGTGAGAACATATTTAGGTGGGGCTAAGTGGGGGAATATATATATATATATTTTTTTTTTGGGGGGGAGTAGACGTTTCAGCACTGTATACTACCAATGTGCCTCTATTATGGTTAGGTATGTATTATGGTTATGTAACCGTCTCAGAATAATGACCACTACATTCAAACAAGCACATCATAAAAGCATCCCCTCTCCAATTGAATTAATAAAAAAGCCTTCCCCCTCCAATTCGACATAGATGTTTCCCTCAGAAAATGTATCGGTTTAAACACATCATTTTTCGAATCACTTAACACAACTGCCTCACTTTGGAAGCGGCTTTCCCTGTAATGTTGAACGAAAACAGCATGACAATTCATTGGTACAGATTGGGATTTTTACAATAGTCAAAAAGATTTATTTAATTGTGTAACTCAGTCGAATGGGGTCATTATCTCGTCACTTTCTGAATCTGAATATTAACGTATTCTTCATACTTCGGCTCGATCAAACATAAATTACCTTACACAAGAATATAGGCCTACAATGTAGTCGCCAGTGAAATATGCATATTCATTATCTGAGCATATGTTCATTGGCTGACTGTTCTCATTTGACTTTGTGAACACGTCACTGCTTTCTTATTCAAATATTAAACAAGCTCTCAAAAAATAATGCAAATCACTTTCTTTCATAGAAAAACAGCACCACCACGTGCCCTCTTGGATCCTGCACTTGCGCGGTGCCTTCTATATCCGCATATGCGCATTGCATGCAGTGGGTGGTTAATTTTGAAAATGGCGCCATGGATTTTCGCACGCGGTGAACTCAGCGAAGAATGTCACGACTTTAAACATCAAGAATATACAACATGTCATCAACACAGATAACGTATGATACTCCACTAAGGATATAGAATATATAGGTAAGTTAATGTAGTGTTTGTAGGTAGTTGTGACAGTGAAATAAATGCTTTTGGTTTGTCTCTTCTCACAACTTGGAGGTCTCGCGAATCAGCCTAGCGAGTAGCGTAAGTATCGACTCCCGTCAACTCGAGACCCAGGGCCAGGCCCTATTCGGAATTGTCTGCGCAACCAATGATTTATGGGAATTGGGTTTTCGGAAAAAAAATGATATCCTCAATTTACCCTAAATGACGCACCTCAGGATATATCAATCATCAACTGGACAGTAACTTAGAAATGAAATTAGCAGTTTAGTGTTTCAGTTTGTTTTGTGGACATCTTGAGTGCCATTTTTTTGAGACGCACAGAATTGTGGTCATAAAAAAATTGATGAACCGTATAATGACTCACCCCCAAACTGTTAAAGTTCATGGGGGAACAGAAAATATACCCAAGAAGAAAAACAGTTGAATCAAGCTTCATAGGCTTGGGCGATGACACGATAATATCGAATATCGTGATATTCTTTTTGGGAAACAATGTCGTATCCGACCGCCACTTTTTAAGGGCGTTTTTGGAATTTGTTTGCAGCCACGAACCAGTTAAAAATTATTCTATCAATTTTTGGTGGTAAGCGAAAGCGAAAACTATGTTTAAAATCCACTTTTATGATGGTTTTTGGACTTTATTTCCCTTCTAAAAAAATTCTCCCCTTCAGAAAATAGAAGGATCCTAGTATTATAGTTGCCACTGCGCATGTACCATGACTGTGTTGGTAATTGCGGAGTTTACAAGATCAGACTGACATGACTGAGGAAGTCATCGTATACCAAAAATGCCTGATTTTTCATGAAATAAATATCCTGGAATAATTTGAAGTATTTGTCCATATGTTCTCCACCTTACGAGGTAGGTAAGATTACTTTAGTGGTTATATTGAATGAGAAAAAGTGGCGGTCGGATACGACATTCTACCCTTTTTTTTTACTTGATTATAATATCGAGAACTTTTTAAATCATCGAGATATCGGCAGATTGTGATGAAAAAAATGTCGCGATGAAAAAAATATATCGCGATGAAAAAAAATTATCGTGAAGAAAAAATATATATATCGCGATTAAACAAAATCCTCGATTGTCAGTTGGGTCAAAAATTCCTTGGAAAAAACTTAGGGAAGTCTTTTCAGCTTTTGTGAGAAACAAAATCGAACTACTTCTGTAGTGAACTGACTGTCAGATCACAAAGGAGCTGCCTGACAGGGTGTTGTTTAATAATCCACCGCCACTCAAAGAAATCTATTCAGACTGATTAAGTGTTGGGGATTGTATGGGCTATTACGTCTCACTGTCTATCCATGGTGGTCTGTGACTCTGGCTGGCGCATCACAGGCGAGTACATTATATCATACATATTTAAATATATGCAGAATATGGGCGTTACCTTAAAAATCTAGTCATGAAATAAATCAAAGCATGGATCGGCAGCGGCTCGATCAAAGTTGAGGGATTAGGACACTATTCTATTATACCATACTGGGACTCTTGTCTCGTGTGACAAAACACATGTATACACGTACTCTTGATAAACCATGTGACGTTTATTTAAAATAGTGTGACTACAATCCACAAATGACGTTCACAATCACATGGTTTTATTCTCCACGGTACTGTATGCAGGAATAAACCTAGTCACGTGTTATATACTATGACCCAGTCACGTGGAACGCGAATCACATGAACTCGGGCTGATGATTTGATTGGGATGCACGACGCAGTAACCGTCCCACATTATTATGCAAATGATTTGCCAATGGCAATGGGTGCGTTTTTGCGACCGTAACCAGAAACATGTTTGGGCTTTGGTCATTGGTTAAGCGTTTTCGCAAGTTCGGTTGTGCTGCGATGACATCATGGTTCTGACCAAACATAAACCGAACTTTGTGATCGGTTACGCTTAGTTTCAAGATGGCGGATTGTAAAAAGTGTTAAAACATGATTAAATGATTGTTCGTATACCAGTATATCTTTCAAGTTACTGGCACTCACGAGTAAGTTCTATTTTGAGAAACGTTGATGATTGAACATGTCACAAACTGAAAATAAATGTCTAGTTACGTTCGCATTTTTGCGTAGCTGTGGCGTTTTGTTTCTGGTTAGGGTAGCAAAAATATGTTGCACTCGTGAATGGCGCAATTGCATATGTCTCTCAGGTAAGCACTGGCAATTTATTGTGATGCTTGTAGATGGGTACATCCCTGTCATTACCGGCTCTAAAGCACTCATGCGTGAAAAACAAAAATAATCGCGATATTATCGAATATCGTGATATATGTTTGACGATATGTCGTGGATGAAAAAAATCGATATCACCCAAGCCTAATAAGCTTCATGTTATTTCAGATGGTTGTAAAATTGTTTTTAAACTTGAAAATAAAAATATTGTTTTAGATTTTTAAAATTAAATGGTATAATTTGGAGAAGCTCTCAAAACTTTTAATCAATATTCTTGAAAGACCAATAAAATGGAAGGCGGTTCAAATTTTTGCAAAAAGTACTTTAAAACTTTTAAATGTGTAAAAATGCTGATAACATTTTGTCAAATAAGACTTCTTTTCATAACCATGATATAAATGTTTAATTTTCTCAATAATTTTCCACAACCGACGAACTAAACACCGACGAATTAAGTAGTCTTCATTCACTTCTTCTATAAGGAATGTGTCCATTTTGAGCATAAGTATTTCTTTAAAAAAAAACATTTCAAATGCAAAACATTCATATCTTTTGGTTTC
Organism: Zoroaster sp. YZ-2022; assembly: GCA_029582265.1. Lineage (NCBI taxonomy): Eukaryota > Metazoa > Echinodermata > Asteroidea > Forcipulatida > Zoroasteridae > Zoroaster > Zoroaster sp. YZ-2022. Next base: position 1,581,815 of record CM055818.1, on the reverse strand, counting down.
CACAGACAACAGCTCATTGATGGCATAGAACAATAAAATCGCAGATGTTCGTGAAAAAAAATTGAGGTCATGTAAATCCCTTACTATTTGTATCTAGTAAAATCAGTGGTGAAACAACTTTTTCCACTTTCACAAGCAGTAAATCATACAATTCACTATGATTTTTATTTTTGTAACAAGCACGACTTGGATAAGTTTATGCAACCAGTAATATGCCATAGTTTTGTAAGTTTTCCGAGAAATGCAAAGCCAAAGGCCTGTTACAGTTTCAAACTTTAAGGCTCTTTTGTAAACATGTGGTGCCATTGGTCACATCGTCTATACTCAATTTAAAAAACAGGCAATGAAATGATTTGTTTGTTTTTGACATAGATGATGCATCTGCAAGGAGATTCAACCTCCAGCATTCTGTAACTGCTTGTGAAAATCACCCATTTGATGAACCCAGAGACACCCACTGCAGGCTCATCAGAGGCAGCTCACAGCTAATGGTATTCCCGGCATTATCGGTAAGTTTTTATAAAAGCAAATGATACCCGATTGAAATTTCTGCTTGGATTGTTCTTGAAAAGGCCAATGAAAGTTGATTATAAAGTCAACCAATCTCAGAAAATTGATGAGGAAATTTTGTTTCATTATTTATTAAGGGAATAAAAGTTTGTCACATGGTCTTGATCTCAGGATGAAGACAGAGGATTATGGTCACGGGTGATAAAGGACGGAGACAAAAGCGCCTACCTTTTTTTGCACGTAGCCTTAACCCCGTATCCTGCGTTCGTAAATGCCAAAGATACTTTAACAAATCTGATTGGACAAAACTTAATCTATACAGTTGTGTTAACAGATGGTAAAGACATGGCTTATCAAAATCTGAGTAACGTGTACAGTATGTGATGGCTGTTTGCCAGCTGTGATACACAACTTGAACCAATCAC
>CM055818.1:1542277-1580380 GCA_029582265.1 Zoroaster sp. YZ-2022 | reverse complement strand
TGTCTCATGGTCACCAAGACAAAGTCGCTGTGTGGACATTCCTTGGCCATTATGGTAAAGTAGTTAACCCAATACTCTGGGGCTTATAAGTGGACACTGGCTAGAGTTTGGTTTGGATAATAGTCTTCTTGGGTTGAGCTAGGATGGACTTAAATTACCTTGTTTTGATTTGATGTTATGTTTTCCTTTACATTAGATTAAGTAACAGAGGGGCCAAATTGCACTCAGTAGTTCAGTTTGTTTTTGATCATTTTAGTACTGGCTCAGTATTAGACTGGCCCAGTCTCTGAGTCAAAAAAAGAAACTTTCATGATTTTATTTGTTTATATTTACTGCTTACAGTACGGGAAAATTCCACTCCCCTACACTCACTTGATGCTAGACTGGTCCCCCTGTCTTTATCAGTACATACATGCAGTAATTCCAACCCTCCCGGATCTTCCGGGAGTCTCCCGGATTTGAGTGTAAACTCCCGGTCTCCCGGATCGGATGAAAAACTCCCGGAATCGTAAAAAAAAAATCATAACAAATGCTGTTTATCAAGATAAATACAAAATAGTTTAAACTTAAGTTCAAACTTGCGCAAACCTTCGCCTGTGCAGTGGAAAGGTCGTTGATATTTCACCTCCTATCGCTACGATTCCTTCCTTCAGGTGGAGGACCTCGAAATTCGCCTCAACGTTGAAAAATAATCTCATTTGCCTGTCTTGACCGGCCGGGTCAGTTCGAAGCTCGTCATCTAAACCAATGAACGTCGGTGTGTGTACCACGGCGTGTGCATGTGCATGCAACCAATGTGTGGAATCATGGAGGAATCGAGCTCCATGCCATGGAGCAAGTGTTGTAATTAAAACGCGGACCCCATACACATCCCACCTGGACCCATTCACGCATTACAAATCCTCGGCCATAAATCAATGACAATATTTGCTATTTTAACGATCATATAAAATAAAATAAGAAAACATGCTTAACTATTGGAATTACTTACTGTTACGTTTTCAGTGCTGATAGAGAGAGCATTTCAACGATAACATTGTTTTTTAATTTTTTTTAAACAACGGTTATCACCTCTTTAAAAAATGGAGTGTACCCAAAACGAGCCACATGATGTCGCAATAACCATTCCTCTCCCTACAATGTATCACATTGTATCATAATTTCAACACGAGGTCAAATCTGAGACAACGCACTCATCATACGCGTGGAGTGGTCACAGCATAGAAACAGGAGGATTTCAACTATTAGTAGCGTAATTTTATTCCTGATAAAATTCCTGGATAATGGGAATCTTTTATTTAGTTTCAAACATGTGGACATTTTTTTGAGAATAGCAATTTTGATGTACAGAAACCCCAAATCGCGCCGGTTTGGGTGGTGCCACGTCGGTGCAGTCAGGTTGTCTGTGCTCTTTAAGCACCTCGCACGCCAACGTAACACCACCCGCGTAGATATGAAATCTTTTATTCTATATTATCTATGCACCACCGCAGATGGCTTTATTTGGTTGCGCTGATGGTGTGACGGCTGAAAACTTGATGCGCGATCACTGAGGCATCAAGATTGCAACTTGTCGCTGGCATGTTCGACGATTATCATCGCGCACGGCGCAACAAAGATTATCGTGATGATGACGTCTGGCGAATTTGGTCGCAAGGGAGACCTCCCGGATTCTGGCATCGGAAGGTTGGAATGTCTGTACATGTATGCGCACGTAGTACCATAACATGCGCTTAAAGTGTATGCATGATGCTCACTTGATGCTAGACTGGTCCCCTGTCTTTATCAGTACATACATGTATGCACACGTAGTACCATAACATGCGCTTAAAGTGTATGCATGATGCTCACTTGATGCTAGACTGGTCCCCCTGTCTTTATCAGTACAAACATGTATGCACACGTAGTACCATAACATGAGCTTAAAGTGTATGCATGATGCTCACTTGATGCTAGACTGGTCCCCTGTCTTTATCAGTACATACATGTATGCGCACGTAGTACCATAACATGAGCTTAAAGTGTATGCACGATGCTCACTTGATGCTAGACTGGTCCCCTGTCTTTATTAGTACATACATGTATGCACACGTAGTACCATAACATGCGCTTAAAGTGTATGCATGATGCTCACTTGATGCTAGACTGGTCCCCTGTCTTTATCAGGTACATACATGTGCGCATCGCAGTACCATAACATGAGCTTAAAGTGTATGCATGATGCTCACTTGATGCTAGACTGGTCCCCCTGTCTTTATCAGTACATACATGTATGCGCACGTAGTACCATAACATGAGCTTAAAGTGTATGCATGATGCTCACTTGATGCTAGACTGGTCCCCCTGTCTTTATCAGTACATACATGTATGCACACGTAATACCATAACATGAGCTTAAAGTGTATGCATGATGCTCACTTGATGCTAGACTGGTCCCCTGTCTTTATCAGTACATACATGTATGCGCACGTAGTACCATAACATGAGATTAAAGTGTATGCATGATGCTCACTTGATGCTAGACTGGTTCCCTGTCTTTATCAGTACATAAATGTATGCGCACGTAGTACCATAACATGCGCTTAAAGTGTATGCATGATGCTCACTTGATGCTAGACTGGTCCCCTGTCTTTATCCTACATCAAGGATATAGACAGGCTCCAGGTATCCATTCAAGGGGTTTCATTGGATACATTGTGCTGAAGATCTGACGTCATGCTTCAAGGCTCACGCATTAGCTACCAACCAAGGTCAAAGTTGAACATCGGGGAACATATGGCGGCTGCACGGCCAGGATCTGGCGTAATTCACGTGCCTTTAGCTCAATGTCAGATCTTCAGGCTAACTTGACGCCAAAATGCCCTTTATCAAGACACTGGGTGTATTTCCACCACAAGAGGGATACGATGTCTACAGAGCAGATAGGGCTTAATAGCTCAGCTGAGTAACACAGAGGGCTTAATAGCTCAGCTGATAGAGCATCTGTATACTAACACAGAGGGCTTAATAGCTCAGCTGATAGAGCATATGTATACTAACACAGCTGATAGAGCATCTGTATAGTAATACAGAGGGCTTAATAGCTCAGCTGATAGAGCACCTGTATAGTAACACGTACAGAGGGCTTAATAGCTCAGCTGATAGAGCACCTGTATAGTAACACAGAGGGCTATAGCTCAGCTGATAGAGCATATGTATACTAACACAGCTGATAGAGCATCTGTATAGTAATACAGAGGGCTTAATAGCTCAGCTGATAGAGCACCTGTATAGTAACACAGAGGGCTTAATAGCTCAGCTGATAGAGCACCTGTATAGTAACACAGAGGGCTTAATAGCTCAGCTGATAGAGCACCTGTATAGTAACACAGGGGGCTTAATAGCTCAGCTGATAGAGCACCTGTATAGTAACACAGAGGGCTTAATAGCTCAGCTGATAGAGCATCTGTATACTAACACAGAGGGCTTATAGCTCAGCTGATAGAGCATCTGTATAGGGCTTAATAGCTCAGCTGATAGAGCATCTGTATACTAACACAGAGGGCTTAATAGCTCAGCTGATAGAGCATCTGTATACTAACACCGAGGGCTTAATAGCTCAGCTGATAGAGCATCTGTATAGTAACACAGAGGGCTTAATAGCTCAGCTGTAGAGCATCTGTATAGTAACACAGAGGGCTTAATAGCTCAGCTGATAGAGCACCTGTATAGTAACACAGAGGGCTTAATAGCTCAGCTGATAGAGCATCTGTATAGTAACACAGAGGGCTTAATAGCTCAGCTGATAGAGCACCTGTATAGTAACACAGAGGGCTTAATAGCTCAGCTGATAGAGCATCTGTATAGTAACACAGAGGGCTTAATAGCTCAGCTGATAGAGCATCTGTATAGTAACACAGAGGGCTTAATAGCTCAGCTGATAGAACATCTGTATAGTAACACAGAGGGCTTAATAGCTCAGCTCATAGAGCATCTGTATACTAACACAGAGGGCTTAATAGCTCAGCTGATAGAGCATCTGTATAGTAACACAGAGGGCTTAATAGCTCAGCTGATAGAGCATCTGTATAGTAACACAGAGGTCCAAGGTTCAAGTCCCATGCCACTTTAGTGAATTATGAACAGGTAGATGGTGTCTTAAACTCTTACATGTAACAGGGTCAGCTTCTGTACTCTGTTGAGTCTGTCTTTTAACCTGAGGTACACGTTCAGTGCATAGTTAACAGTGAGGAAGAAACTAATGACGTTGAACATCTGTGCATTGGAAATAAAATATCAGAGAGGAAATTGTGAAATCCGAAAGCTGTCATTTCTATTATAGAGGGTGGGTTGAATGAAAAGGCTGAAGTCATCAATATTTAATTTGGAGTACAATGCCGTGGTATGGATTAGAGTAGGTTGGCACACTTCATGTAGGACTTCTGAAACAATCTATTTTGGCACTACAGGGCTAATTAAACACAATCACCATCTCTATCCTCACAGGAACCCATTTATACTCCTGGGTGAAGAGAAGCAATTACAGTAAAGTGTCTTGCTCAAGGACACAAGTGCCTCAGTGGTGGGGCCAGGGATTGAACCCACATTGTGACGACTCAGCCATCAGAACACAAATCCAATGCACTAAACCGCTCAGCCATGCCGCCCCATGCATGATGAGTGTGCAGTTTTCAAAATTAGCAATCCTGTACCTTAACACCATTAAGAGATCCAATGGGATAAATAATTACCTCTGTAACAGCCTGGAGTATTGTACATATTTGGAATCCTTGGGATCCCGCTCCCTCGAATGGAATGTTCCAGAGAATAGCTCCAGTGAGCCAACAGATTGCCAGACACAAATCGGCAATAGCCAGGTGGAAAAGTGGACGTATCTGTCAGGGGACAGAGAAAAGTCATTTTTATTTATTTAAAAAACAGCCTCTAAAAAACATTTAAATGATATTGAATGATCAATCAACAGGAAGGTTAAATTCAAGATACATTTATTCTTGACTTTAAACACTGCCCCCCCCCCCACCAAGGGAGAAGAAAGTTAGAGTAACCTACATGTAAATTTTTGTCACATAGCTATATATAGGCTACATGGTAGCTATGTGACAAAAATTTTCAAAATCAACAGATTCCAATACAACTGGTATCATTGTCAAGGTCTTGAATAGACGATTACAATGATATAAGGATCATCTTCCTGTGACCAAAAATAAGGAAGTCATGCCATGTTGAATCCGGCAATTTTAGGCCCGTAAATGGCAATTATTTTATAAGGAAAAACAAAAGAAATGTAAATTTGACTTGTGACCGGTTTCCTAGATTTTCTCGGATTCCATATCATTCTTGTCTGATTTTCAAAAGGTTGGTATCACTGGAATGCTTGGGAAAAGAGTTAGAATAATAACCTATTTCCAGGCTAATTCAATGATTAGTTTGTTTTGTACTTGTAGTGCTGATTTACAAATAAGAAATACAAAAAAAATGTGTTAAAAAAAATAATGAAAATAAATTTTAAAAAATAGAAAATAAATTACTAAAATCTGAGAATTTTTAATATTTATACTGAAATCCGCGAGAAATTCTTATCCCTGATTTAATTAAACATTATAAAAATTAATAAATGATATTGGACTGGCAATATGAAGAAAAAAATGAAATAAGTTCATGAGAACTAATAATTTGTGTTACGCCGATGTAATAGGTTTAAACGGACGATTTATCGGACTGAAAATTGGTAGGTCTAATTGTGCGCTGAACATGGTGCAATACAATCTTTGGTTGACATCAATGTTTGGGAATCCAAAAAACATAACTGGGAATCGTCCAATCGCCGTCAAAATTGGTCAAGAGGTAGAAAACAAGCATAGAAAAATTATTTTTGTGGTTTTTGTTATTTTACTCAACTTTTGGTAAATCGTCGATGGTTTTGATGAGCAAGAGCGAACCCACGGTGTCTTCGCCACGGCGATTCAACTCGAGATTGAGGCCGAAAAGATTTGCGGCAATGCGTGGGATACGCACATACCTATACATGGTAACTGGTTTGGCAAACAATTCTGATTTGGATTATCACGCGAATATCCAAAAGGTTAATTTCACAATTCATATGTATTTGTTTCCAGCTGATATTTAATTTAGTTAGAACACATAGAGTATGATACTTACTTCATTTGGTGAAGCTGGCTGAACTTTAAAGCTTAATTCAACTCATAAAACGTGTTACTCTTGTGTGTTCGTAAAAACGGTTGCCGCCTAACCTATACGAATACGTGAGATAGTAAACTCGAATCACTGTGCATTACATATTTACGATGCGTGTGCTTGCATTGTAAATACACTACAAAGTGCCACTTCAATTCCATAGAGTATATAAACTCTATGGGTCACTAATTCCAAACCCAAGAACCTCGTTCCTTTATCTAGCTACCCTGCCGTTGGTGGCGGTATACAGGCAGCAAGCGGCGGCAGCGCACATAATGATACTGTTCCCAACTACGTAATTTAAAGTGATTGCAGCTTTTCCTAAATCTTACTTGACGCAAAGTAAATGCTTGAAAAAATATTTCAACAAATTCTGATCGAGGTGCTTTATCAAATTTACAAAATAATTTTATTCCAGAAACAATCAAGATTGTACCCCTGACAGAATAATGGTACGGGGGGCCAATATACCTCGAGTATTTTATTAAGACCAATGCAACCAACCACTCACGTTATATAAAATCACATAAACACATCACGTAGACAATAATCGTATATACCGGTCTGTATATAACCAAACCGTTGGACCCTATTATAGTTTAGCAAACATTTTTTCAGAGATAGGAATTGATCATACAAAATTCACATTAATATTTTTCATGTAGGGGGCATTAAAACATTCCTCCTGAAATGTCCAACAATTTTAAGCCTTAAATTAAAGGGGGAGGGAGGTCATTTTAATAATATTTAACCCCACCAAAAACTGGCTTGCCTGCTATATGCTCACGACACACTGTCATTTCAATATTAATTTGATTAAGTCGGGCAGTAGTTTTATAGAAGATCATTTTCCATTCATTTCCAAAACGAGTACAAAATGGACTGAATAACATGACATTTTATAAGATTCCTGGATGTAAAATTCCCTCAAGGTCCTTGCCAGGCTGACGCTAATTTAGCAGGACCGTGAAATAATTAGCTTTATTATTCTCTTGCATTTTATGAATTATTATGATGGTTATAAACGCAACAGGCATATAATTGACATCCACTGCTGTCAAATCTAAAGGCTGTTCTCATTAATAAATGTGAATGTACTGGATTCCTGGATGCCAAATTCCTTCAGGGTCCTTGACGAGCTGACGCTAATCAGACCGTGAAATAATTAGCATTATTATTCTCTAGCATATTATGAATTATTATTATGATCGTTATAAACACAATAGGCATATAATTGACATCCGCCGCTGTCAAATCTAAAGGCTGTTCTCATTAATAACTGCAAATTTATCAAAGCCTTGCTTTTAAACTCTACTGTGGCGACACTGTATGGATGAGAATTTTTAAAAATACATATTTTTCAGAATACATGTTTCTGGGTAGTTTAAACAATATGGAAAGTGTATATATTTGATATCATGTTACACATGCATGAGGGTATGCAATGTTTATGAGATCACAAAATGAAACAGCCAAAATTGTATAAATCGTGCTCCTACCCCAGTACGTCTTGAAACAGAATGTACAACAGAGCATTTATAATAATAATCCACACAATTTCCAGGGCCTTGGATCTGCAGTTTTTATATGAAAAACTTCTTTGGACTTGGCTTGAAACTTGATACATCAGCAAGATAATGCCTGACATAGCCTGGCCTAGATCAAACAAATAATATTACGAATAATAGGATAGATTGCTAGGTGGCAACCAATTAATGTAGACGAGAGGATGATTGGGGTGGGATAATGATGGAAGCGCCAATATAAATAAATACAAATTCAATAAAATCGTATTTTATTCTTCGAATATTCGAACCGAAAAAACAACAGGATATTCGAACCATCGAATATTCGGTTATTCGGCACAGCCCTAACTTCGTATGCACAGCCAAATATAACTGACCCCATTTTTATCCTTAAAAAAGGGGGTAGTTGTTCTGTGACCTCAATATAAATGTGACATGAATCCATCCTGTAAACAATAAAATGCCAACTCACTGATGAGGGGTTGTCAGTGACCCACTCAGATTTGGCTGATTTTTGTTTTCAACATATCTCTATGGGAGTAATGAACACGCAACAAATTTGTGCTCCCAACTCCAAATCGTTTCCGAGATAAATGTATGACCCCTGAACAATATAGCCACGCCCCTTTCCCCTCCAAGTTGCATCTGTGGTTATTTTTGCATTTTTGAGGCCTATATTTCAAAATCGAGTTAAGATATTTTGCTGCAAATTGGTATACAGTGTAAATGGCAACCAATCTGCTAGAATCTGCTGTCAAAAGTAGTATAAATTTATAACATCTCCTTTTAAGTAAGGATACCTTCAGAATCCACAATTGGTGATTTTTTGCCATTTTTGGGCCTCTCTGGTGCCCATGAGTGGCCAGATTGCTTTTATGCAAACAAACTAGGTGTATATATCTGCCCATAAACAAGGATGGACCAATTATACCTTCATTGGAGGTGGATCTCAGTGAATAATAAAATAACAACAAATGCTCAAAGCTAATCTTCATAGACATGTGAGAAATTACACAAATTAATTATTAAAAAGAGCTTTGATGCCGGCGATGATTGATATAGTAATAATATTCTGAATAATAATGAATCCAAGTATAATTTAGACTGAAATTATAATTATTATAGTCCAGCAGCTAAGAAAACATGACATTTGGCATGGGTGTTCAGAATGAATGGGCCAAAATTAATTTCATTTTAAGTTATAAATGCACCCATCTTTGGTCTCACATTTTTGGGGGACGGGGCTAGATTTTTGAAAAGTGGGGCGTGAGACCCCAAAAATTAGAAAATTTAACGGAACATTGTGTCATTTTTAAAATGGAAACAGGAAGAAGGAAGCATTTTTTTTTTTTTTTTTGCATATTCTGTGGACGAGACCACAATATTAAACAAGTGGATGGCACAACACCAAACACGAGAAACCCGACTTTAAATTTGGCTATTTTGTGGGTGGGGTCAGAAAGAAAGCGGGTGGTTAGGGTTAGGGTTAGGGTTAGGGTTAGGGTTAGGGTTAGGGTTAGGTTTAGGGTTAGGGTTAGGGTTAGGGTTAGGGTTAGGGTTAAAGGTTAGGTAGGTTAGGGTTGAAGAAGGAAGAGGGTTAGGTTAGGGTTAGGGTTGGGGTTAGGGTTGGGGTTAGGGTTAGGGTTAGGGTTAGGGTTAGGGTTAGGGTTAGGGTTAGGGTTAGGGTTAGGGTTAGGGTTGGGGTTGGGGTTGGGGTTGGGGTTAGGCTTAGGGTTAGGGTTAGGGTTGGGGTTAGGGTTAGGGTTAGGGTTAGGGTTAGGGTGATTAGGGTTAGGGTTAGGGTTAGGGTTAGGGTTAGGGTTAGGGTTAGGGTTGTTAGGGTTAGGGTTAGGGTTGTTAGGGTTAGGGTTAGCGTGAAAATTTCTCTTGAAAACATGGACCCGCCCAGCGGCGTAGCCACGGGGGGGCCTGGTGGGGCACGTGCCCCCCCACAAATTTCCAGTGCCCCCCCTAGGTGCCCCCCACGAAAAATCCTCATAGTGCCCCCAAAAAACAGAAAAGAAAAAGAAAAGGGAAAAACCCATAGGCCTACCCCTGGGCCCCCCCACTGAAAAGCAATGCCCCGCTGTGCCCCCCCCCCACTGAAAAAGTCCTGGCTACGCCGCTGGACCCGCCCCTATACAGGGTGTCCCCATAAAAAGTATACCGAGATAAAAATTACTGTAATGGCAAAACTACTTTATATATGGGAAAGAGAAATATATCTCTAGAAAGGGCAGAATGTCCTCTTTGCAATGGTATACAGCTTGTGATGTTATTGACACAGATGAGTGAACAAACTAGACAGATGTTAAGGGTACTGAAAGCAGGACTGTGACAAGTTTGCATATTTGAATAACAAAGCTCAACCATGCAAGTGTGCAGAATACCAAATGCCTTTGCTTTTTCAACACATGAATGTTCATCCTACCTGCATTGTGTAATGTGCTTACTGGATGCAGCAAAAGCATTGCATGCTGTAGGAAACTTTCACTTCATCAGCAAACATGGTCCAGTTCACAGTTGAGCAGAGGGCATTTGTTGTCCAGAAGTACCATGAAACAAAAAGTTATGTTGCAACTCAAAATGCCTTCAGGATTCGTTTCCCGGACAGGGAACCGCCAACAAAACGGACTATTTGGAAAAATGTAAAAAAGTATGGCGAACATGGCACAAGTTTAAACCGTAACACAGGTCGATCTGGACGTCCACGAACTGGAAGGTCTCAGGAAAACATCGAATTGGTAAGAGAAGCAGTTGAAAGAAACCCAAGGATTAGCAGCAGGAGAAATGGTACTGGTATACCACATTCAACGTTCAACAACATCACACGAAATGATTTACACCTTCATCCCTATCACATCCATGTTCAGCATTATTATTATTATTATTATTACATTTCTTTACCCAGGGTATGCCCAAACAGTTTAAAACTGGTTTCCATTGGGGCCCTGCATACAAATGACTATACACATGTACAAGTACAATACATTACAAATACAATACAATCAAATAAAAGCATATGGGATTAGTGCATAATTGTTATAAATAGTGTAGAACTATTACAACTACATGTACAACATCGTTAACATATTTTGTGACATCTAAAAGTATATGTTACTGACTGAACGTTTTACGTAGTTCGGATTTGAATGAGGTTAGAGAAGTCATGGTTCTCAACTGTATATGCAAATTATTCCATATGATTGTACCGGTTACAGCAAAGCTTGAGGCATAACATTCTTTTTTCGCAAAAGGAATCTTCAGTGCCATGTCAGTGGATTGTCTCGTTTCACGATTTTGAATAAATGGTGAAAACAGATTTGTCAAATACAAAGGAGTAATTTTGTTTATACATTTGTAGACAAGAATAGCCTTTTTATACTCAACTCTTTCCGAAAATGACATCCAATTAAGTCTAGCAAACATATCGGCTGAAGGAGTTAAGAATGCACATTTAAGGATTATCCGCGCGGCTCTTTTCAGACATTTATTAAGAATATTGTCGTGAGATGTGTACCGTCCTCCCCATACAGTACTACAATAATCTAAAGATGGCATAACTAAACTAACAAAAAGAGAGTGGAGGCTGCTTTGAGGAACATAGTCGCGGATTCTATTTAGCATACCAAGTTTAGAGGAAACGGTTTTCTTCACGTATTCAACGTGCGGGCCCCAACTTAAAGTTTCATCAATAATAACACCCAAACATTTACAAGAGTTCACCTTTACCACTGGACTATCAGCGATACTGACATTAAGGTCAGTACTGCAGATTTTTCGTTTAGTTCCTGTGAGCATGGATTTGGTTTTGCTGGCGTTTATTGTAAGTTTGTTTCTGACACACCAATCGTAAATTCTAGCTAGGGCTATATTCAAGTTATTCTCTATCACATCAACACTGGTAGAACTACACGTTAATGTCGAGTCGTCAGCATACATGAACAAATTACACTCTTTAGGGATACAAAGCGGTAGGTCACTTGTATAAATAATAAATAACAGTGGACCTAAAATTGATCCCTGTGGTACGCCGGTGTTAAGCGGTAGGGCCTTAGATATGTTGCGCTCAATAGTCACAGACTGACTACGTTCACTTAGATATGACTTAAACCAGTTTATTACAGAAGTTGACATATTCACCCTTTCAAGTTTATCTAGGAGAGTTGCGTGATTAACAGAGTCAAATGCTTTACTTAGATCTATAAGAACAGTGCCTGTCATTTCCCCACGCTCCATAGCCTGAAAACATTTGTTCGTTAAATCATGTAAGGTGGTTTCAGTTGAGTGTAAGGGCCTAAACCCTGACTGACAACAGGGAATCAGATTACTTTCATCAAGATATGAATATACTGCAGAGTGTATCCATCTTTCTAGTATCTTAGAGATAATCGGCAGTATTGAAATAGGCCGATAATTAGTTGTATTACATTTGTCTCCACCCTTGTAAATAGGTGTAACCAAGGCGTGTTTCCACTCTCTAGGGTATTGCTCGCATTTTATCGAGAGGTTGAAGATGTGTGTTAAGGATTTAGTTATGTACGGAGAAGCTATTTTAATCATTTTCACACTTATTCCATCTGGACCTGTTGCTTTTCCGACCGACATTGATGATATTTGCTTATGAACATATTCTTCTGTAATATCAGGCAGTAAGAATTTTACATCAAGTGAATCTGTAATAAAAGTGTGGATATTGTCCACTTCAAGTTCACATGGAGGGACATTACTGGCCATACGTGTTCCGATTGTAGAAAAATGTTCGTTAAATGTATTAGCAATGTCGGTGGGATCATCAACGAATTCCCATTCTGGGAAAGAATAGACTTTGGAATAATTTTCTGTTTGTTTGGGAGAACCTCTTTAGTTTTTTTCCACAGAATGGATGAGTTGCCTTTATTTTCCTCGATGGTTGATTTAAAGTATTCGTTTTCTTGCTGCGGATCATTCCAGTAGTCATGTTCCGCAGCTTTTTGTAGGCATTCAGTCATTTTTGTGAGCCTGAATGTTTAGCGATTTTATTCGCACGATCTCGCTGTCGCATAATTTTTTGAATTTCCCCATCGAGCCAAGGCAACGATGCACCACGAATACGTTTTGATTTCATTGGTGCATGATGGTTAATAATACTCATAAACAGAGAGTGCCAGATGGACCATGCTTCATTAACATCATGACAATTAAGGACATGTTCCCATGGGGCATTAAGGAGGTCGTCTTGAAAGGCGTCATTGTCTATATCTTTAAAACATCTGAAGTTAATCGAACGACCTTCTTTTTGGGGGGCTTTCCATCTATGAAGACCGTAAACAAGATAGTGGTCACTAATCAGGACAGGTAGGACACCACTTTCACTTACAAGTTCAGCATGAGAGCTAAAAATTAGATCAATGGTTGTTTCAGTAAATTCAGTAACGCGGGTAGGATAATGTATACCGGTAAGTTGCGTCATTTGAAACATATTAAAACATGAAGTTATAGGGTTTGATGAAGTAACATTATCATCTTCGGAAACATCACAATTAAAGTCACCAACTACAATAACTTCTTTACATTCACATGAGGCTCTATCTATAATACCACTCAGTTTGTCTATAAACTCAACAGAACTTGAAGGTGGCCTGTAAATAGAACTTATAAGCACCGGCTGCCTTTGCTTACATTTGAGTTCAACCCATCAACTCCTGCAAGCAGATTATGACAGAAGAGTCACATTTTCACGGTGGTTTTTTGATAAATGTAACAGGGATGAACAGTTTCTTCAATTCTTTATCATTGGAGATGAGGCAGGTTTTTGCATGAATGGAACAGTTAACTTCCATAACGAGCATGTGTATGCTGAACGTCGTAATCCACCTGCAGCTGCGTCCTATGAGCGAAACATGAGCAGGGAGAGGGTGAATGTATGGGTTGGATTGTGTGGTAATGGATCATTATTAGGACCATTTTTCTTCCAAGGAAATTTAAATGGACAGGACTATTTGAATCTGATTAATGAATCTGTGGTGCCAGCAATGGAACAGATCTTCCCGAGACAACGACGTGGAGCTTTCAGGAGGGTGTGGTGGGCTCAGGATGGCGCCCCACCTCACAGACTTGTTGCTGTGAGGCAACGTCTGGCAGAACTTTTTGGGAACAGAGTAATTGCTGTTTACAATGAAGTTGAATGGCCGCCACGTTCGCCGGATTTGACACCATGCGATTTCTTTTTATGGGGTGACCTGCAGAACAAAATTTTCACTACACCCCCAGCCAATGTTCAGGAGTTACGGGCAAGAATAGTGGAAGAAGTCGATAATCTCCATCAAGACCCTGGAATGATCAGACGAGCAGTAAGGGACATGTTACGAAGATGTCAGATGTGCATTGACAGGAATGGTGGCCATGTGGAGGGCACAGCACATTAAACTTTTGAGGTAAGTAGCGAAAACAAAGCAGATTACATTGTTTTAGGTACATTCCTTGTTTTCAAGAATGTGTTGAAAAAGCAAAGGTATTTGGTATTCTGCACACTTGCATGGTTGAGCTTTGTTATTCAAATATGCAAACTTGTCACAGTCCTGCTTTCAGTACCCTTAACATCTGTCTAGTTTGTTCTCTCATCTGTGTCAATAACATCACAAGCTGTATACCATTGCAAAGAGGACATTCTGCCCTTTCTAGAGATATATTTCTCTTTCCCATATATAAAGTAGTTTTGCCATTACAGTAATTTTTTATCTCGGTATACTTTTTATGGGGACACCCTGTATAGATAAAACACAAGACGGGTCTGCATTTGAAAATACAACACTTACCTATAATGACCTAAATAACCATTAACTATTCAGAAGCGACACCTGCCCATAAAACAGATCGATCTTTATCTGAATACGTACCGGTATGTCATTATCTATTTCAGAAATAAAATGATACAAAGTTATATATCATCACGTCAGAATGCTCGTGTTTCGTCTTATGCCGCCCCCACTTTTCCAAAATGTAGTTCGCCCCCAAAATAGTTGAGACCCAAGGTGGTTCCATATCTTAAAATGACATTTAGCCCATTCTGAGCTCCCATGATGTCATGCTTTTACCACAAAATGCACAAATTTGTCTGCAATTTGGTCCTAAGTAGCTGGAATTTTTTTTTTTTATTATCATAATCACATTTATTTCCATTTCACTTTACAGATATTCACTTTACAGATTGCAGTGTAAAACAATAATACAAACTACAAAATAAATAAAGTGAGCAGGGGAATTACATCAAGTAGCATAGCAACAAAATAGTGAAATGGAGGCATATCCCGAGAAGCATTGCTTGTGTTGGGGATGCCTTAGACAAGACAGACAGACAGACAGACAGACAAACAGACATAGGACAAAAAGGGACAGACAGACAAAACATAGATTAACCGTAGCGAAAGCATATAAACAGATGTCACATAAAGGGTGGAGACGGGATTCAATAAATAGTTATTTGTATGAAATAACGTTATAAAAAATTGCTGTGAAGCAGACCACCTTTCCCCTGAATTCATTTTGCCGCTATGAATGCTTTGAGCTCAATAGAGCTATCTCATGCTTTTATTTTATCAATTATTCATCAAGCGCGGTAACGATATTACTGTTGTATTCAGACTATTAGATATCCATCCTTGTGACACATAATAGCGATCATTACTCACTGAAGTCAATGACATAACAAGTGGTACGAAGCAAACATGTCAATAAAAGTACGTCACATCTTTGAAAGGATGTTCCAGTGAGCCTGGTTGCATTTCTTTTTACAAACTTCTATACCAGGTGTTGGTACATCCAGGGGGTAAGACGGAGGAGGGGAAGGGGGTACTGCGCTTTGTATCGCCATACCTCTATACTAGGTGTTGGTACATCCAGGGGGCAGGACGGAGGAGGGGGAGGGGGTGATGCGCTTTTGTATTGCCATACTTCTATACCAGGTGTTGGTACATCCAGGGGGTAAGACGGAGGAGGGGGAGGGGGTGCTGCGCTTTTGTATTGCCATACTTCTATACCAGGTGTTGGTACATCCAGGGGGTAAGACGGAGGAGGGGGAGGGGGAGGGGAGGGGGTGCTGCGCTTTTGTATTGCCATACTTCTATACCAGGTGTTGGTACATCCAGGGGGCAGGACGGAGGAGGGGGAGGGGAGGGGGAGGGGGTGATGCGCTTTTGTATTGCCATACATGTATATTAACCATACATTGATTGCTCCCCCTTTTGGGCAATGTCCTCGCCCCTATTTTTACCACCCGTCTATCACTGCAACCAGAGGATCATGGAGTATCGGTCCTCGTGCAAATTAGTTTTAGTTTTGGGTCGTAGTTGTTTCGTTGTTTTTGTTTATTTAGTTATGCTGTTTTCAAATTGTCGTTATGGCGGTGGTGGTCTCCATGGTAACTGTAAGGCTTTTTGTTTCAATAATCCAACCGGTAGGTAGGCAGAGCGCATGTGCGTATAATACCGGTCAGCCTATATGAATGGCCAGTTATAAAGCTATATATACATCATATCCACATGTCAGCCTCTGATTGGTTGACACATCTTAAAAACACCCAATCAGGCATCATCAAGCTTGCGGGCGCGACTCTTTTAATGAGCGAGAGAGCTGAGCGGTTTCAGTTAGATCGGACCAGCGCGGCAGGGAGAGGAGACACAAACCTGGAGTTCCACAAAGCTTTCTTTCATCGTGGATAGAGTTGTTCCTTACATTTCCTGAGGAGATTGCATCTAGTTTCATCGGTTGACAGGACATCGCATCGTCGACGAGATGACCACCATACAATGGATGAGATTCTTGGTAGTTGTGATGGGGGGTAAGTAAAACATTTTCTTCTTTTTGCCCAAGTCTGGAGTTCAATTTCAATACTTCCATTTCCTAAACTCCTTTTTGCTGTGTTCCTCCATTTTCTAATAAACTCCTTTTTGCCGTGTTCCACCATTTTCTAATGAACTCATTTTTGCTGTGTTCCTCCATTTTCTAATGTACCAATTTTTGCTGTGTTCCTCCATTTTCTAATGAAGCCCTTTTTGCTGTGCTCCACCATTTTCTAATGTACCCATTTTTGCTGTGTGCCCCTATTTCTAGAACCCTTCGTTTTTATTTAGATATTTAAGCAGGTTGGAAGATACATTTCTAGAATTCAATTTCCTCATGCCTATTATTAACTGTTCTAGTCAACTTACTATCAACCAAATTAAAACTTGAGATATGAATTATTTTGATGACATTTGCCTCATTTCCTTTGACATTGAGAGTCACATACAGGTTACATCCATCCATCAATTATATTTTCTGAAACTGTACAATTGTACATGTAAATATAATAATTTTTCAGTCAGCAACTTTCTCTTTAAGCACAAATATTGGCGTTCAAATTGACAGCTATCATTCTGCCCAAATTTCTAATTTGGTGTTAGCTTATAGGGAATTCCTCTCTTTCATCAACTTCACGAATCCTAATTGACTAACTTTTGTGAGATAAATCGATGATTTTAATTACGATGATTTTGACCATAATTTTTCTACCCACAATCTATACCAATCACTTTTACTGTAAAACCGTTAACTTTTTAGACCTCCAGCTCTCCATTGACCATTTTACTTTTCTTAATGATAAATTTCCTTATTGATCACAAACCTTTCCAAAAATTAAGTTATATTAATGCCACTTTCAATCATAACCCCAATTTATTCTTAATGTCGAATTGCCATCATTATAAAACCTACTCTGCCTGCAGTCAAGTATATAACCATTGCAATTCAATTAGACTCCTTAATGTGGTTTCCATAAGTCTATTATCAACAGATTTAAGGTTTCATCATGTTTTTTCCTCGCAAACATTGTTTTCTCTTATTGTTATGTTAAACTCGTTTTCTGTGTTAATAACATGTTCTATGCCCGTATTAAAAAGGCAGTCGTCACGATCAGAGAAGTCCTAGTGTAAGATGAACACAGTCATTGGAAATTACTGTCTCATTATGCAGCAGCAATGGTAATATGACCTTATCATGTAAGGAATTATTTTCAGTTACTGAGTTAATCTAAAACTAGCACTGAGATTCCATGTCCTGATGATCGTGACGACTGCCCCTTTAAGGTTCTTAACAAATACAAGAACCGTTTCTCTTTGATTGCCGTTTCATCTGATGATGTTAAACTTAAACAATAAACTTCATTAACAAAATTTGCTCTTTCAAACCTTTTTTGTTTATTTTTTACACCCACCTGTTTTTTTTAATGATTATAGACGCTTTCTTCCATCCACGTATTATTTCCTAAGTCTGTTTTATCAGTCACTTTTGTTCATTTAAACGTTTAGACACGTTCTGTTTTATATTCCCATCCACATAATATTGTTTCCAGTCATTTCATCCTCCACATTAGTTAGTCATTATATGAGTTATTTTCCACTGCTCATTATCCTCCTCGTATAAGCTGCCCACTCTCTTATCCAAATGTTGCCACCGTCCTTCCCGTGAATTGTGAGCCGTTCTCTCTGCGTTCATTACGGCACGTTTCCAGTCATGCGTTCCATCTGTTTTTATGCTCATCATACTTGCGAGTAGGATAATCAGCTTTTGTTCACGTTTGTTTCCCATACTCCACATGTCCATGCTGCACATGTCCATGCTGCACATGTCCATGCTGCACATGTCCATGCTGCACATGTCCATACTGCACATGTCCATACTGCACATGTCCATACTCCACATGTCCATGCTGCACATGTCCATACTCCACATGTCCATGCTGCACATGTCCATACTGCACATGTCCATGCTGCACATGTCCATGCTGCACATGTCCATGCTGCACATGTCCATGCTGCACATGTCCATGCTGCACATGTCCATGCTGCACATGTCCATACTGCACATGTCCATACTGCACATGTCCATACTGCACATGTCCATACTGCACATGTCCATACTGCACATGTCCATACTCCACATGTCCATACTGCACATGTCCATACTGCACATGTGTCATGTTCACAATTAATTTGCTATCAGTTATTTCCTTTATAATTTATTTTAATGTACAAAATAGTCATTTTTACCAATCCTTGTCTTAATATTATTCTACCCTTTTTCACGTTATGGGATTTAGTAGTTTAATCCCAGGTTTTTCTTATCTTTTCATATCTTTTCATAATACCCTTATAATAAAGTAGTCTGTTCTACGTTATTCTATACAAATAAATTTCAACGTCTACTTGTATTTTGTTGATCTTGTATTGTCCTATATATATTGTCTTAATCTACAGCTTATTTTCACCCGTTCAGTCTTTTTCCTTAAATTTCTTAATGTTTGTTAACATCACTTACCTACTTCACCCTTCGTCAACTAGGCCTATATATGGTTTCCTTCGTCAACTAGGCCTATATATGGTTTCCTTCGTCAACTAGGCCTATATATGGTTTCCTTCGTCAACTAGATACGGTTTCCTTCATCAACTGAATATGGCTTCCTTCAACTGTATATGGCTTTCACGTATCATTCATTCAAGTGCTATTTTTTACCAACTATAGGCCTACTGTTTTGTCCGTTATCTTCCTTCAAACATTGTGACTTTTCTCTTGTATTAACGTTACGTTGCATAGTTGTTACTTTCGACGTTTTTTATACACCTTTTGTTTATTTACATCTCCACACACTTCCATTCAAATTACTGTCTGATTTTTATAGACTTTTTTTTATATACTCAGTGTTTTTGTATAGATTTCATAATTGTTGTGGATACACCCACCCCCTACCCTCTATGTCAGGTTACACCACATGGGTAATTCCATGGTTACTCACGTTACATTTTGGAGGTATTGGACCCACTCTTAATGCCATATTTTCCTTATATATTTTATACTCATCAGTTTTATACTCATCAGGTCGCATTTATACCCAGACCGTACTCGGCACAAAAAAAATGATAATTTAAGAAATTTGTTATATGTATGCCTGTGCTACATAAGAGAATAATGCTGGTTACTCATGGTACATATGTATGCCTGTGCTATATAAGAGAATAATGCTGGTTACTCATGGTACATATGTATGCCTGTGCTATATAAGAGAATAATGCTGGTTACTCATGGTACATATGTATGCCTGTGCTATATAAGAGAATAATGCTGGTTACTCATTTTATATGTATGCCTGTGCTATATAAGAGAATAATGCTGGTTACTCATGGTACATATGTATGCCTGTGCTATATAAGAGAATAATGCTGGTTACTCTGGGTATATATGTATGCCTGTATATATAAGAGAATAATACTGGTTACTCATGGTACATATGTATGCCTGTGCTATATAAGAGAATAATGCTGGTTACTCATGGTACATATGTATGCCTGTGCTATATAAGAGAATAATGCTGGTTACTCATGGTACATATGTATGCCTGTGCTATATAAGAGAATAATGCTGGTTACTCATGGTACATATGTATGCCTGTGCTATATAAGAGAATAATGCTGGTTACTCATGGTACATATGTATGCCTGTGCTATATAAAGAGAATAATGCTGGTTACTCATGGTACATATGTATGCCTGTGCTATATAAGAGAATAATGCTGGTTACTCATGGTACATATGTATACCTGTGCTATATAAGAGAATAATGCTGGTTACTCCTTGGTACATTATGCCTGTGCTATATAAAGAGAATAATACAGATTACTCATGGTACATATGTATGCCTGTGCTATATAAGAGAATAATGCTGGTTACTCATGGTACATATGTATGCCTGTGCTATATAAGAGAATAATGCTGGTTACTCATGTGGTACATATGTATGCCTGTGCTATATAAGAGAATAATGCTGGTTTTCATTGGTACATATGTATGCCTGTGCTATATAAGAGAATAATGCTGGTTACTAAGTGGTACATATGTATGCCTGTGCTATATAAGAGAATAATGCTGGTTACTCGTGGTACATATGTATGCCTGTGCTATATAAGAGAATAATGCTGGTTACTCGTGGTACATATGCCTGTGCTATATAGAGAATAATGCTGGTTACTCGTGGTACATATGTATGCCTGTGCTATATAAGAGAATAATGCTGATTTTCGTGGTATATGTATGCCTGTGCTATATAAAGAGAATAATACTGGTTACTCTGGTACATATGTATGCCTGTGCTATATAAGAGAATAATGCTGGTTACTCGTGGTACATATGTATGCCTGTGCTATAAGAGAATAATGCTGGTTACTCGTGGTACATATGTATGCCTGTGCTATATAAGAGAATAATGCTGGTTACTCGTGGTACATATGTATACCTGTGCTATATAAGAGAATAATGCTGGTTACTCATGGTACATATGTGCCTGTGCTATATAAGAGAATAATGCTGTGGTTACTCAATGGTACATATGTAATACCTGTGCTATATAAGAGAATAATGCTGGTTACTCATGGTACATATGTATGCCTGTGCTATATAAGAGAATAATGCTGGTTACTCATGGTACATATGTATGCCTGTGCTATATAAGAGAATAATGCTGGTTACTCATGGGTACATATGTATACCTGTGCTATATAAAGAATAATGCTGGTTACTCATGGTACATATGTATGCCTGTGCTATATAAGAGAATAATGCTGGTTACTCGTGGGTACATATGTATGCCTGTGCTATATAAGAGAATAATGCTGGTTACTCATATTTTATATGTATGCCTGTGCTATATAAGAGAATAATGCTGGTTACTCAGTGGTACATATGTATGCCTGTGCTATATAAAGAGAATAATGCTGGTTACTCGTGGTACATATGTATGCCTGTGCTATATAAGAGAATAATGCTGGTTACCGTGGTACATATGTATGCCTGTGCTATATAAGAGAATAATGCTGGTTACTCATGGTACATATGTATGCCTGTGCTATATAAGAATAATGCTGGTTACTCATGGTACATATGTATGCCTGTGCTATATATAAGAGAATAATACTGGTTACTCATGGTACATATGTATGCCTGTGCTATATAAAGAGAATAATGCTGGTTACTCGTGGTACATATGTATGCCTGTGCTATATAAGAGAATAATGCTGGTTACTCATAATTTTATATGTATGCATGATCTATAGAAGAGAATAATGCTGGTTACTCGTGGTACATATGTATGCCTGTGCTATATAAGAGAATAATGCTGGTTACTCATGGTACATATGTATGCCTGTGCTATATAAGAGAATAATGCTGGTTACTTTCGTGGTACATATGTATGCCTGTGCTATATAAGAGAATAATGCTGGTTACACAAGTGGTACATATGTATGCCTGTGCTATATAAAGAGAATAATGCTGGTTACTCGTGGTACATATGTATGCCTGTGCTATATAAGAGAATAATGCTGGTTACTCGTGGTACATATGTATGCCTGTGCTATATAAGAGAATAATGCTGGTTACTCATGTGGTACATATGTATGCCTGTGCTATATAAGAGAATAATGCTGGTTACTCATGTGGTACATATGTGCCTGTGCTATATAAGAGAATAATGCTGGTTACTCGTGGGTATATGTATGCCTGTGCTATATAAGAGAATAATGCTGGTTACTCATGGTACATATGTATGCCTGTGCTATATAAGAGAATAATGCTGGTTACTCATGGTACATATGTATGCCTGTGCTATATAAGAGAATAATGCTGGTTACCGTGGTATATATGTATGCCTGTGCTATATAAAGAGAATAATGCTGGTTACTCATGGTACATATGTATGCCTGTGCTATATAGAGAATAATGCTGGTTACTGCGTGGTACATATGTATGCCTGTGCTATATAAGAGAATAATGCTGGTTACTCGTGGTACATATGTATGCCTGTGCTATAAG
Source organism: Zoroaster sp. YZ-2022 (assembly GCA_029582265.1). NCBI lineage: Eukaryota > Metazoa > Echinodermata > Asteroidea > Forcipulatida > Zoroasteridae > Zoroaster > Zoroaster sp. YZ-2022. The sequence goes on along the minus strand of CM055818.1, from coordinate 1,557,783 downwards.
AGAATTAATGCTGGTTACTAATGGTATATGTATGCACCAATATATATAAGAGAATAATGCTGGTTACTCGTGGTACATATATGCCTGTGCTATATAAGGAATAATGCTGGTTTTCGTGGTACATATGTATGCCTGTGCTATATAAGAGAATAATGCTGGTTACTCGTGGTACATATTTATGACGGTGCTATATTAGTGAATAATGGTTGTTACTCGTGGTACATATGTATGCATGTGCTATATAAGAGAATAATACTGGTTACTCATGGTACATATGTATGCCTGTGCTATATAAGAGAATAATGCTGGTTACTTTCGTGGTACATATGTATGCCTGTATAAGAGAATAATGCTGGTTACTAGACAGTGGTACATATGTATACCCTGTGCTATATAAAGAGAATAATGCTGGTTACTCGTGGTACATATGTATGCCTGTGCTATATAAGAGAATAATGCTGGTTACTCGTGGTACATATGTATGCCTGTGCTATATAGAGAATAATGCTGGTTACTGCATTTTATGTATGCCTGTGCTATATAAAGAGAGAATAATGCACAGTTACTCGTGGTACATATGTATGCCTGTGCTATATAAGAGAATAATGCTGGTTTTCGTGGTACATATGTATGCCTGTGCTATATAAGAATAATGCTGGTTACTTTCGTGGTATATATGCCTGTGCTATATAAAGAGAATAATGGTATGTATGCCTGTGTATATAATGCTGGTTACTCGTGGTACATATGTATGCCTGTGCTATATAAGAGAATAATGCTGGTTACTAGTGGTACATATGTATGCCTGTGCTATATAAAGAGAATAATGCTGGTTACTCGTGGTACATATGTATGCCTGTGCTATATAAGAGAATAATGCTGGTTACTCGTGGTACATATATGTATGCCTGTGCTATATAAAGAGAATAATGCTGGTTACTCGTGGTACATATGTATGCCTGTGCTATATAAAGAGAATAATGCTGGTTACTCGTGGTACATATGTATGCCTGTGCTATATATAAGAGAATAATGCTGGTTACTCGTGGTACATATGTATGCCTGTGCTATATAAAGAGAATAATGCTGGTTACTAAGTGGTACATATGTATGCCTGTGCTATAAGAGAGATAATGCTGGTTACTCATGGTACATATGTATGCCTGTGCTATATAAGAGAATAATGCTGGTTACTACATGGTACATATATTATGCCTGTATGCTATATAAAGAGAAATAATGCTGGTTACTCGTGGTACATATGTATGCCTGTGCTATATAAAGAGAATAATGCTGGTTACTCGTGGTACATATGTATGCCTGTGCTATATAAGAGAATAATGCTGGTTACCTCGTGGTACATATGTATGCCTGTGCTATATAAGAGAATAATGCTGGTTACTCAACGGCATATATGTATGCCTGTGCTATAAAGAATAATGCTGGTTACTCGTGGTACATATGTATGCCTGTGCTATATAAGAGAATAATGCTGGTTACTCGTGGTACATATGTATGCCTGTGCTATATAAGAGAATAATACTGGTTACTCGTGGTACATATGTATGCCTGTGCTATATAAGAGAATAATGCTGGTTACTAGGTGGTACATATGTATGCCTGTGCTATAAAGAGAATAATGCTGATTTTCGTGGTACATATGTATGCCTGCTATATAAGAGAATAATGCGTTACTCGTGGTACATATGTATGCCTGTGCTATATAAGAGAATAATACTGCTTACTCGTGGTACATATGTATGCCTGTGCTATAAAGAGAATAATGCTGGTTACTTTATGTATGCCTATTATATGGTACATATCATGGTACATATGTATGCCTGTGCTATATATAAGAGAATAATGCTGGTTACTCATGGTACATATGTATGCCTGTGCTATATAAAGAATAATGCTGGTTACTCATGGTCTTGTATGCCTGTGCTATATAAGAGAATAATACTGGTTACCGTGGTACATATGTATGCCTGTGCTATATAAGAGAATAATGCTGGTTACTCGTGGTACATATGTATGCCTGTGCTATATAAGAGAATAATGCTGGTTACTCATGGGTACATATGTATGCCTGTGCTATATAAAAGAGAATAATACTGGTTACTCATGGTACATATGTATGCCTGTGCTATAAGAGAATAATGCTAGTTACTAATGCCTGTGCTATATAAGAGAATGCTGGTTACTCGTGGTACATATGTATACCTGTGCTATATAAAGAGAGAATAATGCTAGTTACTCATGGTACATATGTATGCCTGTGCTATATAAAGAGAATAATGCTGGATTTACTGCGTGGTACATATGTATGCCTGTGCTATATAAGAGAATAATGCTGGTTACTCGTGGTACATATGTATGCCTGTGCTATATAAGAGAATAATGCTGGTTACTCATGGTACATATATGCCTGTGCTATATAAGAGAGAATAATGCTGGTTACTCATGGTACATATGCATGCCTGTGCTATATATAAGAGAATAATGCTGGTTACTAGTGGTACATATGTATGCCTGTGCTATATAAGAGAATAATGCTGATTTTCAGTGGTACATATGTATGCCTGTGCTATATAAAGAGAATAATGCTGGTTACTCGTGGTACATATGTATGCCTGTGCTATATAAAGAGAATAATGCTGGTTACTCATGGTACATATGTATGCCTGTGCTATATAAAGAGAATAATGCTGGTTACTAAGTGGTACATATGTATGCCTGTGCTATATAAGAGAATAATGCTGGTTACTCGTGGTACATATGTATGCCTGTGCTATATAAGAGAATAATGCTAGATTACTCATGGTACATATGTATGCCTGTGCTATATAAAGAGAATAATGCTGGTTACTAGTGGTACATATGTATGCCTGTGCTATATAAAGAGAATAATGCTGGTTACTCGTGGTACATATGTATGCCTGTGCTATATAAGAGAATAATGCTGGTTACTCATGGTACATATGTATGCCTGTGCTATATAAAGAGAATAATGCTGGTTACTCATGGTACATATGTATGCCTGTGCTAATGCCTGTGCTATATAAGAGAATAATGCTGGTTACTCATTGGTACATATGTATGCCTGTGCTATATAAGAATAATGCTGGTTACTCGTGGTACATATGTATGCCTGTGCTACATAAGAGAATAATGCTGGTTACTCATGGTTGTACATGTATGCCTGTGCTATATAAGAGAATAATGCTGGTTACTCGTGGTACATATGTATGCCTGTGCTATATAAGAGAATAATGCTGGTTACTCGTGGTACATATGCCTGTGCTACATAAAGAGAATAATGCTGGTTACTCGTGGTACATATGCCTGTGCTATATAAGAGAATAATACATACTCATGTGGTACATATGTATGCCTGTGCTATATAAAGAGAATAATGCTGGTTACAAATTGGTACATATGTATGCCTGTGCTATATAAGAGAATAATGCTGGTTACTCGTGGTACATATGTATGCCTGTGCTATATAAAGAGAATAATGCTGGTTACCGTGGTACATATGTATGCCTGTGCTATATAAGAGAATAATGCTGGTTACTACGTGGTACATATATGCCTGTGCTATATAAAGAATAATACTGGTTACTCGTGGTAACATATGTATGCCTGTGCTATATAAGAGAGAGAATAATGCTGGTTACCTGGTGGTACATATGTATGCCTGTGCTATATAAGAGAATAATGCTGCATGGTTTACTCGTGGTACATATGTATGCCTGTGCTATATAAGAGAATAATGCTGGTTACTCGTGGTACATATGTATGCCTGTGCTATATAAGAGAATAATGCTGGTTACTCATTGGTACATATGTATGCCTGTGCTGCTATATAAGAGAATAATGCTGGTTACTCATGGTACATATGTATGCCTGTGCTATATAAGAGAATAATGCTGAGTATTACTCGTGGTACATATGTATGCCTGTGCTATGCTATATAAGAGAATAATACTACTACTCATGGTACATATGTATGCCTGTGCTATATAAGAGAATAATATAGGATTACTCGTGGTACATATGTATGCCTGTGCTATATAAGATAATAATGCTGGTTACTCGTGGTACATATGTATGCCTGTGCTATATAAAGAGAATAATGCTGGTTACTCATGGTACATGCATGCCTGTGCTATATAAGAGAATAATGCTGGTTACTCATGGTACATATGTATGCCTGTGCTATATAAGAGAATAATGCTACTTACTCATGGTACATATGTATGCCTGTGCTATATAAGAATAATGCTGCTTGCCATTATGGTACATATGTATGCCTATGCTATATAAGAGAATAATGCTACTTACTCGTGGTACATATGTATGCCTGTGCTATATAAAGAGAATAATGCTGGTTACTCATGGGTACATATGTATGCCTGTGTGCTATATAAGAGAATAATGCTGGTTACTCGTGGTACATATGTATGCCTGTGCTATATAAGAGAATAATGCTGGTTACTCGTGGTACATATGTATGCCTGTGCTATATAAGAGAATAATGCTGGTTACCGTGGTACATATGTATGCCTGTGCTATATAAGAGAATAATGCTGGTTACTCGTGGTACATATGTATGCCTGTGCTATATAAGAGAATAATGCTGGTTACTCATGGTACATATGTATGCCTGTGCTATATAAGAAGAATAATGCTGGTTACTCGTGGTACATGTGTATGCCTGTGCTATATAAGAGAATAATGCTGGTTACTCATGGTACATGTCTTATGCCTGTGCTATATAAGAGAATAATGCTGGTTACTCATGGTACATATGTATGCCCTGTGCTATATATAAGAGAATAATGCTGGTTACTCATGGTACATATGTATGCAACATATATAAGAGAGAATAATGCTGGTTACTGTGGTACATATGTATGCCTGTGCTATATAAGAGAATAATGCTGATTACTCGTGGTACATATGTATGCCTATGCTATATAAGAGAATAATGCTACTCAGGTACATATGTATGCCTGTGCTATATAAGAGAAATAATGCTGGTTTTCGTGGGTACATATGTATGCCTGTGCTATATAAGATAATAATGCTGGATTTTCGTGGGTACATATGTATGCCTGTGCTATATAAGAGAATAATGCTGGTTTACTCATGGTACATATGTATGCCTGTGCTATATAAGAGAATAATGCTGGTTACTCATGGTACATATGTATGCCTGTGCTATATAAGAGAATAATGCTACTTACTCATGGTACATATGTATGCCTGTTATATAAGAGAATAATGCATACTCGTGTGGTACATATGTATGCCTATGCTATATAAGAGAATAATGCTACTTACTCTCATGGTACATATGTATGCCTGTGCTATATAAGAGAATAATGCTGGTTACTCGTGGGTACATATGTATGCCTATGCTATATAAGAGAATAATGCTGGTTACTCGTGGTACATATGTATGCCTGTGCTATATAAGAGAATAATGCTACTTACTCATGGTACATATGTATGCCTGTGCTATATAAGAGAATAATGCTGGTTACTCGTGGTACATATGTATGCCTGTGCTATATAAGAGAATAATGCTGGTTACTCGCGGGTACATATGTATGCCTGTGCTATATAAGAGATAATGCTGGTTACTCGTGGGTACATATGTATGCCTGTGCTATATAAGAAATAATGCTGGTTACTCGTGGGTACATATGTATGCCTGTGCTACATAAGAGAATAATGCTGGTTACTCCTGGTACTATAACATGCCTGTGCTACATAAGAGAATAATGCTGGTTACTCCTGGTACATATGTATGCCTGTGCTACATATAAGAATAATGCTGGATTTTCGTGGTACATATGCATGCCTGTGCTACATAAGAGAATAATGCTGGTTACTCATGGTACATAATGCCTGTGCTATATAAGAAATAATGCTGGTTACTACGTGGTAGATATGTATGCCTGTGCTATATGAGAGAATAATGCTGGTTACTGCGTGGTACATATGTATGCCTGTGCTACATAAGAGAATAATGCTGGTTACTCGTGGTACATATATGTATGCCTGTATATATAAAGAGAATAATGCTGGTTACTCGTGGTACATATGTATGCCTGTGCTATATAAAGAGAATAATGCTGGTTACTCATGGTACATATGTATGCTATATGCCAGAAGAATGCTGGTTACTCATGGTACATATGTATGCCTGTGCTATATAAAGAGAATAATGCTGGTTACTCATGGTACATATGTATGCCTGTGCTATATAAGAGAATAATGCTGGTTACTCATGGTACATATATTTATGCCTGTGCTATATAAAGAGAATAATGCTGGTTACTCGTGGTACATATGTATGCCTGTGCTATATAAGAGAATAATGCTGGTTACTCGTGGTACATATGTATGCCTGTGCAATAAGAGCGACTAATGCTGGTTACTGGTGGTACATATGTATGCCGGTGGTATATAAGAGTAATGCTGGTTACTCGTGGTACATATGTATGCCTGTGCTATATAAGAGAATAATGCTGGTTACTCGTGGTACATATGTAGCAATACCTGTGCTATATAAGAGAATAATGCTGATTACCGTGGTACATATGTATGCCTGTGCTATATAAAGAGAATAATGCTGGTTACTCATGGTACATATGTATGCCTGTGCTATATAAAAGAGAATAATGCTGGTTACTCATGGTACATATGTATGCCTGTGCTATATAAGGTAATGCTGGTTACTCGTGGTACATATGTATGCCTGTGCTATATAAGAAAGTATAATGCTGGTTACTCGTGGTACATATGTATGCCTGTGCTATATAAGAGAATAATGCTGGTTACTCGTGGTACATATGAATGCCTGTGCTATATAAGAGAGAATACTGGTTACTCGTGGTACATATGTATGCCTGTGCTATATAAAGAGAATAATGCTGGTTACTCATGGTACATATGTATTGCCTGTGCTATATAAGAGAATAATACTGGTTACTGGTACTACCTGTGCTATATAAGAGAATAATACATGGTACATATGTATGCCTGTGCTATATAAGAGAATAATGCTGGTTACTCTTGGTACATATGTATGCCTGTGCTATATAAAGAGAATAATGCTGGTTACTCGTGGTACATATGTATGCCTGTGCTATATAAGAGAATAATGCTGGTTACTCATGGTACATATGTATGCCTGTGCTATATAAGAGAATAATGCTGGTTACGTGGTACATATGTATGCCTGTGCTATATAAGAGAATAATGCTGGTTACCATGGTACATATGTATGCCTGTGCTATATAAGAGAATAATGCTGGTTACTCATGGTACATATGTATGCCTGTGCTATATAAGAGATTAATGTTGGTTACTACATGGTACATATGTATGCCTGTGCTATATAAGAGAATAATGCTGGTTACTCAAATGGTACATATGTATGCCTGTGCTATATAAGAGAATAATGCTGGTTACCGTGGTACATATGTATGCCTGTGCTATATAAGAGTATAATGCTGGTTACTCGTGGTACATATGTATGCCTGTACTAAATAAGAGAATAATGCTGGTTTTCGTGGTACATATGTATGCCTGTGCTATATACGAGAATAAAGCTGTGTACTCTGGGTACAAATGTATGCCTGTGCTATATAAGAGAATAATGCTGGTTACTCGTGGTACATATGTATGCCTGTGCTATATAAGAGAAATATACTGGTTACTGGGTACATATGTATGCCCGTGCTATAAGAGAATAATGCTACATGTACATATGTATGCCTGTGCTATATAAGAATAATGCTGGTTACTCGTGGTACATATGTATGCCTGATATATAAGAGAATAATGTGCAGGTTACTCGTGGTACATATGTATGCCTGTGCTATATAAAGAGAATAATGCTGGTTACCGTGGTACATATGTATGCCTGTGCTATATAAGAGAATAATGCTGGTTACTCGTGGTACATATGTATGCCTGTGCTATATAAGAGAATAATGCTGGTTACTCGTGGTACATATGTATGCCTGTGCTATATAAGAGAATAATGCTGGTTACTCGTGGTACATATGTATGCCTGTGCTATATAAGAGAATAATGCTGGTTACTCATGGTACATGCTTATTACCATGCTATAAAGAGAATAATGCACGAATTTTCGTGGGTACATATGTATGCCTGTGCTATATAAGAGAATAATGCTGGTTACTCATGGTACATTTTTCAATCATGCTTAAATTATTGTGTATTCTCTTATGGGTCATTCCGTGTCAAATCAACCAGAGGTCCCCAGGTGACCCTCTCAGATTTACATGAAACTTTGTTAAACTGCTCCACTATGGCCAAAATGAACACACACAAAAAAGTAGATTCATACTCCATATCGTTTCCGAGATACGGCCTCTTGAAATTTGCTTTAAAAAAACCTTTTTTGTGCTCCGCCCCCCGGCCGAGTCGCGAAAGCGCGCCATCGCGCTTTTTTCAACTTTAAGAGCCCATAATTTGATAACGGTAACAGCTATAGAGCTGAAAATTTGTATTCTAACTTACTCATCTACATTTCAAGTTACTTGCCCCCAAAGTAGGCACTTTATTCAACTGGGAGTGATTTGGATGATTTTTGGGGTCACGCTGTGACCTCATCAGGGGTCACATGAATCCCAAATCTCAGATAAATCATCTATAGGTGCATTTCTATTACCAAAATCAAATATGAGCTAAATAAAACATTTCTAAAGGAGTAGCATTCATCAAAAGTTGGGTCCAGGTGAACAAAAATTTAAAAAAGACCCCTTCCGTCATGCGAGTGGTCCCCCCTGTGGACAGTTTTTTTGTTGTTGAAATTTACAGCAGTTAAACATGTACATCAGATCTACTTATATACCAAATTTCAGCTTTGGTACTCAACTCCTTCATGGTCAGGTTGCATTTTGAAAATTACACCATTTATCATGATTTTTTACTTGATTTGGCCTACTTGCACGCATTATAAAGACCTGAACTGCCACATCCATATTTAATTCCATCTCAAAATTACCAAATTATCACAAGAGCTATGTAAATTACATTGTAATAAGTTTGTCCTCTTTCTTGGAAGAATTCAAGGTGATTTACAGTTGTTAATTTATAAACAATACTCTATTGTCCTGATACAGGAAATCAGTAGATGGGTAAATATCACTTCAAGAATTTCTTGACACAATTTGCAGTAAAGTTGATTCTCTAAGAGAGCACCACCTTATTACAAAATGGCAGTCTTCATATTTGCGCTCACTGAAGGAAACGCTACCAGAAGATACAGCCATAGTTTTGTTGGACTTCGCTGAGAATTACAGCTTTTTGGTGCAAGATGCTATCCAGGGGTATTATTGGGACAACAGCCAATCCACGCTGCACCCATTTGCCATCTACCATATGGAAGGAGGTGAACTGAAATGTGCTGAGTGTAGTCGTGATTTCAGACTGCATGAAACATGAAACCACAACTGTCCATGCTTTCATATCCAGGCTTATTTCCTTTATCAAAGAGCAGCTTCCTAGCAAAAGCAAGCTGATATACTTCAGTGATGGGGCAGCCAGCCAGTATAAAAATCACAAGAACTTGTCCAACCTTTGCTACCACTTATCAGACCATGGACTTGCAGCCGAATGACATTTTTTTTGCAACCAGCCATGGGAAGAGTCCATGCGATGGTTTGGGTGCCACCACAAAGAGGCTGGTAGCAAGAGCCAGTCTGCAGGCTACCGAGGATGAACAGATTTTGACCCCACAGCAGATGTTTGCATGGGCTGATAAAAACATCACGTGCATCAAGTTCTTTTATGTCAGCAACGATGATGTGAAATGTAATGCAGATAAGTTCAAGCTAGTTGATCGATTCTCCTCATCAAAGACTATATCAGGTACTCGATCACACCATAGTTTTGTTCCTGTGACTGATAGAAAGGCACAACTTAAAATGCGGCGACTCTCTGATGACAAGGTTTTTAGTATTGTTTCCATTGGAGATCATGCAGAAATACATCAAGGTACTGATGCAACAGAGTACCAACCAGGTCAATACATCGCATGCAAGACAATGAATGGTACATTGGCACCATAGTTGAGAGATCAGAGGAACAAAATGTCTATGTGAAGTTCATGAGAAGAGCAAAGAACTCAAATACACTCTCCTGGCCACATGACTCCCGCAATGAGTGTTGGATACCATTTCAAGATAATAATAATAATAATAATAATAATAAATTAAAAAATTTCTATTGCGCTGTTTCCATTTAAAAATTATCAAAAGCGCATAACAAAAAAAAGATGTGATATGTACCATCAGTGCTCCAGAACTGCAGGGACAAGGGGGCCGTCAGTATAAATTATCTAAAGCAGACTTCAATAACATTCAAGCCAAACTACCAGTATAAACCAACTAGACAGTATTCTCAAAGCTAGTTGCTAGAATACATGCATGGTAATTCTGTTAAATGCCATCTATTAAAGTAAATTTTATGTCCCCGAATATGTGCAAAACTGTGTAATCTTCAAAATGCAACCTGACCATGAAGGAGTTGAGTACCAAAGCTGAAATTTGGTATATAAGTAGATCTGATGTACATGTTTAACTGCTGTAAATTAAAAAAAAAAAAAAAAAAAACTGTCCACAGGGCCCTACGGGGGGCGGGGGGGACCACTCGCATGACGGAAGGGGTCTTTTTTATTTTTGTTCACCTGGACCCAACTTTGGATGAATGCTACTCCTTTATAAATGTTTTATTTAGCTCATATTTGATTTTGGTAATAGAAATGCACCTATAGATGATTTATGTGAGATTTGGGATTCATGTGACCCCTGATGAGGTCACAGAGTGACCCCAAAAATCATCCAAATCACTCCCAGTTGAATAAAGTGCCTACTTTGGGGGCAAGTAACTTGAAATGTAGATGAGATATCTATTATTTAAGGCCAGATTATGAATCTAGGGCCAAAAGTAAGTTAGAATACAAATTTTCAGCTCTATAGCTGTTACCGTTATCAAATTATGGGCTCTTAAAGATGAAAAATAGCGCGATGGCGCGTTTTCGCGACTCGGCCGGGGGCGGAGCACAAACAAGTTTTTTTTAAAGCAAATTTCAAGAGGCTGTATCTCGGAAACGATATGGAGTATGAATCTACTTTTTTGTGTGTGTTCATTTTGGCTATTGTGGAGCAGTTTAACAAAGTTTCATGTAAATCTGAGAGGGTCACCTGGGAACTTTTCAGAAATTTGGTTGATTTGACATGGAATGACCCTTATATAGCTTACATAATTATAATACATTTCTGAAATTATTATTTTGTGCTGAGTGAGGTCTGGGTATAATGCACTGTGAGAAAACTGATGAGTGAAATATACCGTATATTATGGCATTGAGGGTGCTCCCCAAACTACAACAATGTAACATAAGTAGCCATGGAATTGCTCGCATGTATTAACATTCACCTGCCTAATCCCTCTCTTTAACGTTTTAATATATCATTAGGTATGTAATATAGGGCTGTTTAAATCTTTTGTGTAAAGCAACATTTAAAGTCTATATAGTTTTAGACCCAGGTTTGTGTTCTAGTCAGGTTCCTGTTTTAAGTCAGGTTTCGTGTCTTAAAGATATACCGGTACACACCTTTTTTCCTTGCAGTTCTATATACTCATTTCATTTTCATTTTTACTTAGTCAAGTTTAAAAGATATAATTCTCCTTTTGTTATTATTATTATTTTATTTTTTACCTCAGTGACCATTCCCTTCAGACATAAATATTCACCTCCACAACCCCTCTATTTTTAAGTATATTTTTCTTCCTTTCGTGTTGAGTTTGACAAAGTCTGAATCTTTATAATCAGTCGTCATTCTCATTCTACGCACTTTTTGGAATAGTTATAATCCATTAATTTTTGTCCACGGTGATGAGCCCTCTTTATTGCCATGGTTACACATTTACAGTAGAGTTTGTTTTGTGTCTCCTTATTGCCGTGTGCCCTCCGCAACTGCTCAACGAATTGGTCATTATTTTTTAAGTTAGGCAGGTAAAGTTTTTTATCGTTCATAATATTTTTTCATTTATACTTCACTTTTCTTGGTGTGGGAGGTAACTAGGTCTTCATAATAATGAAGAAATAAAAACTCTGAAAATAAGAAATTAGCCCTATATAAACAAATATATTTTTTCTCCACCTCACCTTTGACAACAATTATACGCCACTGGCAGCCAACGGATACTTATCATATTGTATCACTCTATATCAAAATGGACAAAGGCTGAATTCCTTGGGGGAGAGTTCAATCTAACTCATTAACTCATAACACACATTATGATTATATTTACGTGGTGTGAAGGAGATTATGACATCTTTCCAGTGTCACAAATAATATCATTAGCATTTGGCTCAATGATACAAAACTAGCCGACCAAATTTAATGAAATTTGTAATGACATTTTGGCCTATTAAAAACTCCATAGGCTATATGTGTTTTCTTTTGAACAAAAGAGTTTATATTAATCGTGTAGTTTTATTTAAGAATTGGTAATAATGCTATACCGTACAATGATATTACCCTATAAAGGATTGTAACCAGTAAAAACCAAGACAACCATCTGGGTATTAAACAAAATTACAAGGAATCATCTTTAAAATGTTCATACCGAGGACAGATATTTGTCACAAATATTCTGTCCACGTTACGTACGTGATATACTTCTAATTTCTTAAATGTCCACTCTTGTGTTTAGGTATGTGTGCATGTCTGTATATCGTCCATTTTGCCTTTGAGAAAGAACCTGCTAGGTTTGAAACGTAAGGACAATAACTACCATTGTGCATTTTTACTACGTGTCCTTTAGGTTGGTAAGCAGTTTGTAACAACTAATTCTCTATTTAATATGACTTAGTTTTGGCCAATAGCAATCAAACATGTGTTAGGGATGTAAATGTAACATGAACGTAATGTCTTGAAGATGATCCTGTAATTTCTTAAATATCCATAATGTTTTGTTATTGTTTGGGTATATGCATATTCATTCCAAGCTAAGGAATATACAGGGAAAGATTTTGACAAAATAGATTTATTGCCTCCCATGTCACCCTCTTCGAGTTAGAGTTATCATATTATGAACCCAATGGTATGGACAGACCCAATTAGCCCGCGTTTGTTTCCTGTGCCCCCCCCCCCCCCCTCTCTTTCAACCACCCTGGTTCCTAGGTTTAATCCACATTCTATGTTTGGATAGGAACTATTGGGAATTTAATTTCGCCTTGGAAATTATATTTTAGTGACTTATAATCAATACGTAAAAGCAGCAGTACGTATATCTCAGTGACTTATAATCAATACGTAAAAGCAGCAGTACGTATATCTCAGTGACTTATAATCAATACGTAAAAGCAGCAGTACGTATATCTCAGTGACTTATAATCAATACGTAAAAGCAGCAGTACGTATTGTAGTCAAATTAGTCAAATTATTTCCAAACTGAGATTAAATTAATACGTTAGAATGAATACAAAGTTCGTTTTTTTCCATTTTAAAAATCTAAATAGATTTGAACTATTCTCATTCAAGATGCATATTCCTTGTGAATCCTTATTTTTAACATTTTATTGTGAAGATTGGTTTCACCAGCTTTATACAAACAATGCAAAAACTTGGGTTTTCAAAACTACACCAGCGGTGTTTATATTGGGAAACCCACCCAATATAAACACAATATAAACACCATGAAAGAATAAAGTTGACACCACTGGTGTCATTTTAACACCGTAGTATTTACAGGGATGCACTTAATGATGTATTAATTATGCAATGTGATAACTTCAGTTGATGTGCATCTATGGACAATTTAATTATTTATTAAATTATTTTGTGAAATAATTCATGTGCTGCTAGTGATAGTCCTAAATTCCCTTTTACAACAAAAAAAATCTTCAGGAAATATCCATCTTTAAACACAAAAGGTTAAGTTTACAAAGTAAGATTGATTTATGCATTATAATTATAGCATACCACACTGAACTATCATTCATTGGTAGTTTAAACATTCTTGAAATACTAGGAATTTAGGAAACAAATTCTGACTAATATTATAATTTTAACACAAAATTAATGCTAATAAACGTTATCGTGTGACATCAACTTAAATAAATAAATAAAATGCGTTAATAAATAACACGACTGTTGATAAAATTGACTTGAGGAAAGTGAAACAAATGCTTTACAATGCTTTACAAAATGAAAACATACATTTCCGAAAAGTTCCGGTAAAATTGCCGAAAACAATTGCTTTACATATTTAATGCTTAATAACTCAATTCAATAAATAATGTAAATGAAACAATAGGCCTATTTGAGTAAATTAATTAATAACTCAATTCAATAATTAGTTCTTTTGATCTACAATGTAGATTCTTTAACTCTTGTCTTATTTAATTTTCTGTATGTATATTTACCTAATTGCTTAATTGATACTTAGCATAGAATTGGAATCGTGTAGACAATGGCTCATTGACAATAAATTGTCATTACACTTAGGCAAAACCGTTTCAATTCTTTTTGGTTCTAAAAGAAAAACCAAGAAGGTCAGTGACTTTACAGTCATATGTGGGGGTAAACAAATTAAATCAGCTACTTCAGTGAAATATCTAGGGGTTACACTTGACCAACATTTGTCAGGTGAATTTATTGCTAATTCAATCATTAAGAAAACAGGGGATAGGTTGAAATTCCTTTATAGACAGGCTCTTTTTCTTAATACAAAATCCCGTAAAACTTTATGTTCGGCTTTGATTCAATGTCACTTTGACTATTCATGCTCCTCCTGGTTTTCTACACTCTCTGCTCATTTTAAAAACAAACTTCAAATTATGCAAAATAAAATGGTTAGGTTCGTTCTGGACAAAGGCCCTAGGGCACACATTGGGCAAAAAGAACTTGACAGTTTGGGTTTTTTTAATGTTAGGGACAGGGTCACTCAACTGAAATTAAACCATGTGTTTAGAATAACTTGCAATGTAACTCCTGATTATCACCGTGACAAATTTATTAAAGTCTCTGATTGTCACCATCACAATACAAGGAACAGTAATCTAAATTTGAAGGTTCCAGTATCATCTAGTTTAGCAAACAATACATTTTATGTTACAGCTATCAAAGAATGGAATAATTTACCTTCTAATGTAAAGAGTTCCACCAATTTGTCTACTTTTAAACGACTTGTTAAATGTCATCTCTCAACACAAGCTAAATTCAGGGAAGCATAATTTGTTCCTTCTTTGGGGTGTGGTGGTGTCTTGAACTATCTTTGTCTTTCAAATTTGTAATTTGTATTTGTATTTTTTGATGTTTCGATGTAAGGACCCCAATGGAAATAAGTCTATATATGTTATTGGCTTTTTGGGTTATCCTTGGATAAATATGGTGCGTTTTTCTTGTATTTTTGTAATATGTCTTGTACTTTTTATCATCTTTTTA
>CM055818.1:1472136-1541777 GCA_029582265.1 Zoroaster sp. YZ-2022 | reverse complement strand
TTATTGATGTGCCACTGACCATCCCTCAGCATATCACCAACATTTACATTTATTTACCCGCCGATACCGAGCTCTCTTGTGTATTACATTTGCCGACAAGTTTGTTTCAAAAGAAAGACATAAAAAAGGAGGTGTTAAGCCGGTCATGGTCTTTGAAACCAACAGAAGGATCCATAATCAGTCGGATTTGAAAGGTATTATTGGTTGCGGGTTTGATCCTTTCAATTGGGCAGCATATTTTTACAATCACCTAATCTCCTATCAGTTGAAAAGACGTTTATGAGGGACGAAATTTTTACAATCACCTAATCTCCTATCAGTTGAAAAGACGTTTATGAGGGACGAAATGCGGTTGCTTATGATGAGCTGCTATGGATCGTCAAACATTGATGGAGGGACAAATTGGCTGAATACTAATTAAAACAAAAACTTACACCGATACGTTTTGTTAAGTTAATTTTGATGAAGTGCGCATCCTAAATTTTAGACTCATTTCTTGACTGACCGATCAACACGATGCCACGTTCAACAGGGAATAGTCAAGTTTGGTCCCATTTTGAGAAAACGGCCCAAATTGGTAAAAATTCATTCTTTCAAGAAACAATGATTATTGACAGGTTTATTGACATTTAACTAAAGTTCATTGTGATAGAAACATATTAATATTCAAGTTCTGATTTTAGATTCGTTAATTTTTTGCAGTTTGTTAGTTTAATAATATCAAATATTATTTTTAGTATATAAAATCATGTCCTTATCCAAAGCCAACATGGCGTCACGGGATACCCTTATTTAGAAGCAGGCGTGACAAGGTACAAGCACATGAATGTTTTCTCTGGCTTAGTTCCGCCATACATCGCCTTTGACCAATGACATTATTCAACACGTGTTTTGTGACATGAACATTAAAGTCAACTTGCTATATGCATGCTCTGGATCACGCATACGCACCAGTGTGATTATTGTCTTCTGATGATGGTAGTCACTCCTGACACAGTCACGTGCGAGGCCAGCTGTAGCTGCGTGATGCACCGGCCATGCGTCTTGTGATGTGATCAATTTTTACGGTTTTATTTCAGAAATAACTTTCCGTAAATTAATACAATATTTTGTCACCAAGATGTTATACTTTAATAAAGATCGAATTAAATATGGTATCCTCTGTATTATAAAGGTCAATTTTGTTAACGTTTACATGTATTTGTACACCAAAGGAGGCATGTTTTCAACAAGAATGAAAACGGGTATCCGGGTATCCGAACTTTCCTGATTTCGGGTATCCGGTTCCAAAAATATCCGAAAACGCACAGCCCTACTCGGACTGATGGTTTGAAGAATAGCACCAAACATCTGGGCAAAAAATAATAACAGTGTAAAGATTTTAGTTGTACATTTGTATTTGTGAAGTAGGCAAGTTTACCAAGTATTTTTCAGCATAGCTAGTCATTCACAGTGTAAGGGACTTACTTGCCCATCCCGCTAACAAACAAACACCAAAACAATGACCATTTGGTCATATAGCCCCCCCATATCATTAGTATTGCAACAATGAATCACTGTAATGCAGCACAAAATAGTAAACATTTTGAGTCAACAACACTGGTGGGCAGACCCCATGGTAGGGCTGTGCGTTTTCGGATATTTTTGGAACCGGATACCTGAAATCAGGAAACTTCGGGTACCCGGATACCCGTTTTCATTTTTGTTGAAACATGTCTCCGGTGGTGCACAAATACATGTACTGTAAATGGTAACAAATTGACTTTTATAATACAGAGGATACCATACTATCGATCTTTTCTTTATTGGAGTGTAATCTCTTGAATTTAAAGATAATTGTCTGTACAAGTGCATTGTTCAAGAGTCACAGATTTCTGTTTGCACTGCTCAAATGTTAAGTCCGAATTTTATAAAGTCGTTTACGGGTAATTGGAACCGAAAATGGAACCAGGTAATGACCGTTTCGGTCGGGTATCCGGATACCCGGATACCCGGATCAGCACTACCCCATGATGTTCATTGTTAACACCTCAATGCCAGGTATTACAGACAATCTTTGAACAGATCCAATACCAACAAATTTACATCACAAGACGAGTGAAAAATGCATAGCATTAATGCAAAACTTAGATTCTCTACCACAGTTGAGTAATATTTGACTGAGCACTGATCCCTGATCTCCTTCCAAGATCTTTTGATGGTACTTACTCTGTGCATGGATCCTGTGATTTCAGATGATGATACACTACTACTACTGGCGTCATAACAGCTACTGGCATCAACCTGTAATAACAAGCAATACCAATACACCTAAAGGGCTCTTCAAAATCCAGTGGAGAGAGAAATAAATCAAGTCTGAATGCATGTTCACAATGAAATAAGCTGAAACTTAAATAGGTTGGTTTTATACATCTCTTGATTCTTATAAAGTATGGATACGTTTCTCCCAACAGACATCTCTTGATTCTTATAAAGTATGGATGCATTTCTCCCAACCGACATCTCTTGATTCTTATAAAGTATGGATGCATTTCTCCCAACAGACATCTCTTGATTCTTATAAAGTATGGATGCATTTCTCCCAACAGACATCTCTTGATTCTTATAAAGTATGGATGCATTTCTCCCAACAGACATCTCTTGATTCTTATAAAGTATGGACACATTTCTCCCAACAGACATCTCTTGATTCTTATAAAGTATGGATGCATTTCTCCCAACAGACATCTCTTTATTCTTATAAAGTATGGATGCGTTCTCCCAACAGACATCTCTTGATTCTTATAAAGTATGGATGCGTTTCTCCCAACAGACATCTCTTGATTCTTATAAAGTATGGATACGTTCTCCCAACAGACATCTCTTGATTCTTATAAAGTATGGATGCAATTCTCCCAACAGACACCTCTTGATTCTTATAAAGTATGGATGCATTTCTCCCAACAGACATCTCTTGATTCTTATAAAGTATGGATGCATTTCTCCCAACAGACATCTCTTGATTCTTATAAAGTATGGACACATTTCTCCCAACAGACATCTCTTGATTCTTATAAAGTATGGATGCATTTCTCCCAACAGACATCTCTTGATTCTTATAAAGTATGGATGCGTTTCTCCCAACAGACATCTCTTGATTCTTATAAAGTATGGATACGTTCTCCCAACAGACATCTCTTGATTCTTATAAAGTATGGATGCAATTCTCCCAACAGACACCTCTTGATTCTTATAAAGTATGGATGCATTTCTCCCAACAGACATCTCTTGATTCTTATAAAGTATGGATGCATTTCTCCCAACAGACATCTCTTGATTCTTATAAAGTATGGACACATTTCTCCCAACAGACATCTCTTGATTCTTATAAAGTATGGATGCATTTCTCCCAACAGACATCTCTTTATTCTTATAAAGTATGGATGCGTTCTCCCAACAGACATCTCTTGATTCTTATAAAGTATGGATGCGTTTCTCCCAACAGACATCTCTTGATTCTTATAAAGTATGGATACGTTCTCCCAACAGACACCTCTTGATTCTTATAAAGTATGGATGCAATTCTCCCAACAGACACCTCTTGATTCTTATAAAGTATGGATGCATTTCTTCCAACAGACATCTCTTGATTCTTATAAAGTATGGATGCATTTCTCCCAACAGACATCTCTTGATTCTTATAAAGTATGGATACATTTCTCCCAACAGACATCTCTTGATTCTTATAAAGTATGGATACGTTTCTCCCAACAGACATCTCTTTATTCTTATAAAGTATGGATGCGTTCTCCCAACAGACATCTCTTGATTCTTATAAAGTATGGATGCGTTTCTCCCAACAGACATCTCTTGATTCTTATAAAGTATGGATACATTTCTCCCAACAGACATCTCTTGATTCTTATAAAGTATGGATACATTTCTCCCAACAGACATCTCTTGATTCTTATAAAGTATGGATACGTTTCTCCCAACAGACATCTCTTGATTCTTATAAAGTATGGATGCATTTCTCCCAACAGACATCTCTTGATTCTTATAAAGTATGGATGCAATTCTCCCAACAGACATCTCTTGATTCTTATAAAGTATGGATGCGTTCTCCCAACAGACATCTCTTGATTCTTATAAAGTATGGATGCGTTTCTCCCAAACGAAATCTCTTGATTCTTATAAAGTATGGACACATTTCTCCCAACAGACATCTCTTGATTCTTATAAAGTATGGATGCGTTCTCCCAACAGCCATCTCTTGATTCTTATAAAGTATGGACGCATTTCTCCCAACCGACATCTCTTGATTCTTATAAAGTATGGACGCATTTCTCCCAACCAAAATCTCTTGATTCTTATAAAGTATGGACACATTTCTCCCAACTGACATCTCTTGATTCTTATAAAGTATGGATGCGTTTCTCCCAACAGACACCTCTTGATTCTTATAAAGTATGGATGCAATTCTCCCAACAAACATCTTACTGAAAGGGTAAACTGGTTTTTAATGTATCTTGATTAAAAGAGAGTAAGCATATTAATTGTAGAAGCAGTTTTGCAAACCAAGAAGCATTTTCTTTCCAATGTTGTACCTTCTCTTTAAGTTGAAATACCCAATTGATATAAAATGAAATAAAACAATTTTAATTTTATCATTTTACTTACCATGAAATGATGTAAAATAACTGCATAATCCACCTCATCGATATCATATTCTGCAAATAAATGATTCCACATGATTTAATAAATGATATTTGATAAAACCAATCTGTACAAACTCATACAGTATTATCAGTCGTCTACCTGAATGAAGTGTGCCACTCGTGTACTAACCTATTCTACGGCATAGTACCAGAAGTCTGTTACCTCCATGAAGTGTGCCACTCGTGTACTAACCTAGTCTACGGCATTGTACTCCAAGAACAATGGATTTGGGACATTCATGACATTGGATTCCACAGACTGATGCACAAGGTCTCAAAAAAAAGCAGTGTAGTCTGGGAGAATTGCCAGCATGCGCAAGAACTGTACTTTTCATGCGCATTTAATTCAAACTACGCAGTAGACGCACCAACAAAATGTGTGTTATTGAGTAATTTCGGGTACACCATGTATTAATCTCTTCTTGGAAGAGAGATCAACAAGCACAACACAGTAACAAGACATCAGTTTCAACATCAGCAGCATTTGGCAAGCAACACTTCAACAGAGCCAACCATCCACCACGAACACCCAACACAACAACTGACACACTCCACTGAACATCACCCACAGACGGCCGACACACTTAACCGAGCACCGAGCACCAATCACAGCAGCTCCCACCTTCAGCAAGATCCTCCAACGCAAGATAAAATCTACTGCACTCTCCACTTTCTTCGGTCTCTTGACGACGTCTAGAGCACACTAGTCAAAACGTTGAGAACAAACCAACCGGCTCTTCTCAGAGCCATCACTTCTTCCAAGAAGAGATCATTACATGGTGTCGTCCGAAAGAACTCAATAACTTATCTCCACCATGCAATGCCTCAAATCCTACAACAAAGTGTGTGTTGCGCGACTCGCTTCTATCCCTGTCTCATCTAGTTCACGTCTCATTTAGTTCTGGAATTAATGGAATTATTGAAAGCCTCTTTCGTGATGAACAAGTTTGGCTTCCCTGAATTAGGGTATCATGTGATATGAAGCACTCGACACATCTGATAATTGGATGCAACATAAACTATTATGTGACTGGGCTACTAGCCTAAAGATCTGATGTCACATTTCAAGGCTTGCAAGAGACGCCAGATACCAGCCTGTCAGTTTTGGAGAGATTCAACTTTGACCTCGGTTGGTAGCTAGCTCGTGAGCTTTGAAGCGTGACGTCAGATCTTCAGCACAACGTATCCAAAGAAATCCCTTGAACGGTACGCCAGGTGCCTGTCTTTATTCTTGATAGGATAAAGACAGGGGACCAGTCTACTGGCTCAGAGTCACACATTATTAGTTTATCAGCAGTTACAACGGAGTACACACGTATGACCTAATTGACTTGATTCTGAAATGAGATAATACGATGGACTGTAAGTAGATTAACACAAAACTGTCACACTTCAATACATGTATACTTCTGATAATACTATTACTTAAATACATCCTGTCATTCAGTAACTGTATGCAAGTCGCTGTATGTATTGTATTGATAATACTATCTTGATGTATTTTTATATACGAGGGCTCCCAAAAACATTCACTTAAATACATCCTGCCATTCAGAAACCGTCACACAAACAATGGATATTTCCACTTTAATAAATATCTTCATTCAATTTTACAGGGACTGACAAATTTCCCACGTCTAAATAAAAAAAATCATCCAACATCCATCTCAAATTCCCTTGGACATTGAACATTCATTTTCCCTTATGGTTAAGTTGATGACAGTAAATGCTGCATCCTCTCTGAGTAATCCCCAAACTACTGCTTACTAAGCTACATAACTTCCCGACATGATTCCTGGCTATATGTCATGTATAGATTAAATAGATTCTGACCATATAGTGTCTATAGAACAAAGATATTGACAATTGAGACACAGCCAACTATTTGCACCATGCATAAACTGTTGAGATCACATTATTAGCTCACTGTTGATCGATAGGGCAGTGATAATACGTTGCGTTTGGCATATTTTGCAGTTGATGTTCGTAGTCATGGAATATCTCCAGCCACCATTGGACTGGTCCCCCTGTCTTTATCCTACATCAAGGATATAGACAGGCTCCAGGTATACCATTCAAGGGGTTTCATTGGATACATTGTGCTGAAGATCTGATGTCACGCTTCAAGGCTCGCGTGCTAGCTACCAACCAAAGTCAAAGTTGAACATCGGGGAACATATGGCAGCTGCACGGCCAGGATCTGGCGTAATTCACGCGCCTTTAGCTCAAAGCGTGATGTCAGATCTTCAGGCTAACTTGACGCCAAAATGCCCTTTATCAAGACACTGGGTGTATTTTCACCACTAGAGGGATACGATGTCTACAGAGCAGATAGGGCTTAATAGCTCAGCTGATAGAGCATCTGTATAGTAATACCGAGGTCCAAGGTTCAAGTCCCATGCCACTTTAGTGAATTATGAACAGGTAGATGGTGTCTTAAACTCTTACATGTAACAGGGTCAGCTTCTGTACTCTGTTGAGTCTGTCTTTTAACCTGAGGTACACGTTCAGTGCATAGTTAACAGTGAGGAAGAAACTAATGACGTTGAACATCTGTGCATTGGAAATAAAATATCAGAGAGGAAATTGTGAAATCCGAAAGCTGTCATTTCTATTATAGAGGGTGGGTTGAATGAAAAGGCTGAAGTCATCAATATTTAATTTGGAGTACAAAGCCGTGGTATGGATTACAGTAGGTTGGCACACTTCATGTAGGACTTCTGGAACAATCTATTTTGGCACTACAGGGCTAATTAAACACAATCACCATCTCTATCCTCAGGAACCCATTTATACTCCTGGGGGAAGAGAAGCAATTACAGTAAAGTGTCTTGCTCAAGGACACAAGTGCCTCAGGGTGGCCAGGGATTGAACCCACTTTGTGACGACTCAGCCGTCAGAACACAAATCCAATGCACTAAACCGCTCAGCCATGCCGCCCCATGCATGATGAGTGTGCAGTTTTCAAAATTAGCAATCCTGTACCTTAACACCATTAAGAGATCCAATGGGATAAATAATTACCTCTGTAACAGCCTGGAGTATTGTACATATTTGGAATCCTTGGGATCCCGCTCCCTCGAATGGAATGTTCCAGAGAATAGCTCCAGTGAGCCAGCAGATTGCCAGACACAAATCGGCAATAGCCAGGTGGAGTACAAAGTACAAAGCCGTGGTATGGATTACAGTAGGTTGGCACACTTCATGTAGGACTTCTTGAACAATCTATTTTGGCACTACAGGGCTAATTAAACACAATCACCATCTCTATCCTCAGGAACCCATTTATACTCCTGGGTGAAGAGAAGCAATTACAGTAAAGTGTCTTGCTCAAGGACACAAATGCCGCAGTGGTAGCCAGGGATTGAACCCATGCACATTGTGACGACTCAGCCGTCAGAACACAAGTCCGATGTACCAAACCGCTCGGCCATGCCGCCCCATGCCGCCCCATGCATGATGAGTGTGCAGTTTTCAAAATTAGCAATCCTGTACCTTAACACCATTAAGAGATCCAATGGGATAAATAATTACCTCTGTAACAGCCTGGAGTATTGTACATATTTGGAATCCTTGGGATCCCGCTCCCTCGAATGGAATGTTCCAAAGAATAGCTCCAGTGAGCCAACAGATTGCCAGACACAAATCGGCAATAGCCAGGTGGAAAAGTGGACGTATCTGTCAGGGGACAGAGAAAAGTCATTTTTATTTATTTAAAAAACAGCCTCTAAAAAAACATTTAAATGATATTGAATGATCAATCAACAGGAAGGTTAAATTCAAGATACATTTATTCTTGACTTTAAACACTGCCCCCCCCCCCCACCAAGGGAGCAGAAAGTTAGAGTAACCTACATGTATGGGTGACTCACTGCCCCCCATAAATCTGTGATGGCTGATTAATCTCTAAAATTATCTTATTTCGTCTATTTATAAATACACAAAATGTTGAGTGACTTTCACCAGATCGTTTACTTCAAGGGTTATGGTAGTGTTTCAGTTTTGTTAAATGTCACAATATGGAGATGTAGTTCAGAATGGAAAACTCTGGTGTTTATATAAAAATTCCATCAAATGAGGAAGTGTTTTCCCTACTGTCATTCACAGGTACATAGTCAACACACATTCATTTGTTGTACTCATTCTCATGGAGAATTTAGGAAAGAGTACTTCTTTCCATCGTTACTCACGTTACATTTCTGAGGTATTTGGCTCACTCTTAACGCCATAATTTCCTTCTATATATTTCACTCAGTTTTTTCAAAGAAGTTGCGGGGACCAAATTTCCCATATACAAAGTATGGTGGCTAAGAGAGGCCTCACTAATCGGGCAAACGTTTATACCCCTATGTGAAAAAGTCGTTTAAGGCACAGCACGGCAGAATTCCAATCAATTCAGCAATTTTGGCTGCAATTGGACATCATTTCATAGGGGAAAAAAAAGAAAATTAAAAGTGCCTTAGCGTGGGTCTGAGGCGACGCATGCAGAGACTAGAAACCCAAGACTTCTTTTTATCCTTATACCTAGCCATTACTCAGTACAACAAAGTCATTTGTTATATGTGCGCTATGTAAGAGAAAAATTATGGTTCCTCATGTTACATTTCTTTTTATTAACATTTCCAATGTCGTACCTTCCTGTTAGGTCAAAAGGAATTTTTAAATGAATTTGAATCCAGGTACAATAAATTCTATTCTTAAGTACTTACTTCTGATGTTTTGATGACCTTTTTGAACAAAGCGTCGATGATTATGGAAAGAGCACCGATGATGCTCATTGATGCAAAGAATGCGTGGACATACTGAAGCATATCAAGCTATATCAACAAGAGAGGGTAAACAAGACAACATAATCAAACATGCAGGGTTAGGGTGGGAGAAGGGTTGGGGTGGGGGAAGGGTTGGGATGGGAGTAGGGTTTGGACGGGGAGAAGGGTTGGGGGGGAGAAGGGTTGGGGTGGGAGAAGGGTTGGGGTGGGAGAAGGGTTGGGGTGGGGAGAAGGGTTGGGGTGGGGAGAAGGGTTGGGGTGGGGAGAAGGGTTGGGGTGGGGAGAAGGGTTGGGGGGGGAGAAGGGTTGGGGTGGGGGAAGGGTTGGGGTGGGAGAAGGGTTGGGGTGGGAGAAGGGTTGGGGTGGGAGAAGGGTTGGGGTGGAAGAAGGGTTGGGGTGGGGGAAGGGTTGGGGTGGGGGAAGGGTTGGGATGGGAGTAGGGTTGGGATGGGAGTAGGGTTGGGGTGGGAGGAGGGTTGGGGTGGGAGAAGGGTTGGGGTGGGAGCAGGGTTGGGGTGGAAGAAGGGTTGGGGTGGAAGAAGGGTTGGGGTGGAAGAAGGGTTGGGGTGGGGGAAGGGTTGGGATGGGAGAAGGGTTGGGATGGCAGATGGGTTGGGATGGGAGAAGGGTTGGGATGGGTGAAGGGTTGGGATGGGGGAAGGGTTGGGATGGGGGAAGGGTTGGGATGGGGGAAGGGTTGGGATGGGGGAAGGGTTGGGATGGGGGAAGGGTTGGGATGGGGGAAGGGTTGGGATGGGGGAAGGGTTGGGATTGGTGAAGGGTTGGGATGGGAGAAGGGTTGGGATGGGTGAAGGGTTGGGATGGGTGAAGGGTTGGGATGGGGGAAGGGTTGGGATGGGGAAGGGTTGGGATGGGGGAAGGGTTGGGATGGGGGAAAGGTTGGGATGGGGGAAGGGTTGGGATTGGTGAAGGGTTGGGATTGGTGAAGGGTTGGGATGGGGGAAAGGTTGGGGTGGAAGAAGGGTTGGGGTGGAAGAAGGGTTGGGATGGAAGAAGGGTTGGGATGGAAGAAGGGTTGGGATGGGGAAGGGTTGGGGTGGAGGAAAGGTTAAGGTGGGGGAAGGGATGGGATTATAAGGGAGACACTCAGGGGCAGCCATTAGTGCTGGGATGGTTAACCGGAACCGGTTAACTGATTGAAACTGCATAACTGTTTAGAAAAGCAGCTAACCAAAACCAATATTGAAACAATTTTGGAAGAATTTGCCACCTATTTTGTTGTTCTAGACTTTGTTTTTTGACGCATTGGTTATTAAACAATCATTGTGGGAAATTTACTGATGCTTTTTGATTGAAAATGGGGACATTTGCCAACTATCTAGTTTGTGTGGCAAACTAGCACTAGCAGTCATTGAAATTTATAACAACCCCCAACCATGTCAACTAGCACTAGCAGTCATTGAAATTTATATAACAACCCCCAACCATGTCAACTTTTGCCGTTTCCGAACCAACTTTAAAACTTCAGATGTCAAGTATTCGATATACAATTGCGGTTTGTGTGCTACTGTGTCTCTGTTTTGGTTTTTTTAGATAAAAAACACGAAACTAGTTGTGTGAACTTTTCAATATGCAAATGAAATCGTGGAATCTTTATTTTGCGGCGATTGCCACTTCCAATGGCCACTTCCAATTTTTTCGGTGCTAAAACTTCTTGAAACGGTTTCCGTGCTTTGGATAAAACAATACCATTTGCACATGTAAATGATATTTTTGGCAACATGTTTTGCAAATTAAAGGGACAGTATCGTCATGATCAACAGGGCATGGAATCGGAAAGCTAGTTTTAGATTAACTCAGTGACTGCCATAATACCCCACATGATAAGGTCATATTACCGTTACTGCTGCATAAATGAGCCAGTAATTGTCAGTCACGGTGTTAATCTTAACATAGGACATCGATTCCATGCCCTGTCGAAAGTCTGCTCTGATCGTGACGATACTGCCCCTTTAACGGAAAATGCCAAGCCTAGATCATAGAGTAGCAATTGCTGTACTTACCACTTGCTCTTCTCTTGAAGTATTGTAACATGGCACAATAATCAACTCATCTGACACTGGAGGTGGAGAACTTGTTAGTAGTAATTCCTTCATTGCAATAATACAAGCGATGCTTACTTCAACTCCAGAGTCAATCTTTAATTGGGAGATGGTTGGATGATGGTTACATCTTGTGTGTACTCAATCAGCAACAAGAAGAAAACACCTTTTTGCAGAAAGGATGAAAGAAATTCGTCAAGAAACTACTAGCCATACTGTAACTTCTATTTTGCATTTATACTACAGGTCCTTTCAGGTTGGTAAGGAGTTTACAAGAAGGCTGTACATTCTCAGTTATTTAGGGAATCGGATACCTGAAATTGGAAATCTTTGGATACCCGGGTACCTGTAAACAATTTTGAAATACTCCTGAATGTATAAAATAACCAATATGAACACAAGTTTCTTTTGTTTTATTAGAGTCATAATAAATGTGGAGGTATTGTAATATAATAATTTCCCGCCTCTATATTAACGACGACTTGTAGCATCTCCATTCCCCACACAAAAAATGTTAACAAAAAATCAGAGACTTTCATTTGTGTGGCTTTAAAAATGTTCCATCAAAATTGTCAAAAGTCGTTTACGGATAATTGGAACTGAAGAATGGAACCGGGTAATGACAGTTTTGGTCGGGTATCCGGGTACATAATTTGTCACCCTATGGCAAATTATGAGTAATTAAAAACCGTTGTATATTTCGATCCCTCAAAACCCTATGAAAAAAGAATGGTTTTGAAAATAGGAGGGTTAATTGTTTTATGTTATTTCGATGTTTGTAAAATAGTGCGGTATATTATTTCGTAATGGCTTACGATAGATTTGTAATCTCTGAGGAGGGAGCATGATATACAAAAAATGCCGCATGAGTGGGCAGAGTAAATGTTTCTGGCACAGTGAGCAGGAGGGAATGAGTTGTGGGGATAGGGATGGGCATGGCACAGTGAGCAGGAGGGAATGAGTTGTGGGGATAGGGATGGGCATGGCACAGTGAGCAGGAGGGAATGAGTTGTGGGGATAGGGATGGGCATGGCACAGTGAGCAGGAGGGAATGAGTTGAGGGGATAGGGATGGGCATGGCACAGTGAGCAGGAGGGAATGAGTTGTGGGGATAGGGATGGGCATGGCACAGTGAGCAGGAAGAAATGAGTTGAAGGAATGAGTTGAGGGTCTGGGGGATGTCAGGGATAGGGATGGGCATGGCACAGTAAGCAGGAGGGAATGAGTTGAGGGTACAAGGATGTCAGAGATAGGGATGGGCACGGCACAGTGAGCGAGAGGGAATGAGTTGAGGGGATAGGGATGGGCACGGCACAGTAAGCAGGAGGAAATGAGTTGAGGGTCTGGGGATGTCAGGGATAGGTATGGGCACGACACAGTAAGCAGGAGGGAATGAGTTGAGGGGATAGGGATGGGCACGGCACAGTAAGCAGGAGGAAATGAGTTGAGGGTCTGGGGATGTCAGGGATAGGTATGGGCACGACACAGTAAGCAGGAGGGAATGAGTTGAGGGGAAAGGGATGTGCATGGCACAGTAAAGCGTGAGGGAATGAGTTGAGGGTCCAGGGATGTCAGGGATAGGGATGGGCACGGCACAGTAAGCGGGAGGGAATGAGTTGAGGGTCCAGGGATGTCAGGGATAGGGATGGGCACGGCACAGTAAGCGGGAGGGAATGAGTT
Organism: Zoroaster sp. YZ-2022; assembly: GCA_029582265.1. NCBI lineage: Eukaryota > Metazoa > Echinodermata > Asteroidea > Forcipulatida > Zoroasteridae > Zoroaster > Zoroaster sp. YZ-2022. Next base: position 1,528,568 of record CM055818.1, on the reverse strand, counting down.
GAGGGTACAGGGGATGTCAGGGATAGGGATGGGAAGGGCACAGTAAGCAGGAGGGAATGAGTTGAGGGTGGGGGGGATGTCAGGGATAGGGATGGGCACGGCACAGTGAGTGGGAAGGAATGAGTTGAGGGTCTGGGGTATGTCAGGGATATGGACGGGCACAGCACAATGAGCGGGAGGGAAGGGATGGGCACGGCACAGTAAGCAGGAGGGAATGAGTTGAGGGTACAGGGGATAGGGATGGGCACGGCACAGTAAGCAGGAGGGAATGAGTTGAGGGTACAGGGGATAGGGATGGGCACGGCACAGTAAGCAGGAGGGAATGAGTTGAGGGTATAGGGATGGGCACAGCACAGTAAGCAGGAGGGAATGAGTTGAGGGTAGGTGGGATGTCAAGGATAGGGACGGGCATGGCACAGTGAGCGGGAGGGAATGAGTTCAGGGTCTGGGGGATGTCAGGGATAGGGGATAAGCACGGCACAGTAAGCAGGAGGGAATGAGTTGAGGGTCTGGGGGATGTCAGGGATGGGCACGGCACAGTAAGCAGGAGGGAATGAGTTCAGGGTCTGGGGGATGTCAGGGATAGGGATGGGCACGGCACAGTGAGCAGGAGGGAATGAGTTGAGGGTCTGGGGGATGTCAGGGATGGGCACGGCACAGTAAGCAGGAGGGAATGAGTTGAGGGTCCAAGGATGATAGGGATGGGCATGGCACAGCGAGCGGGAGGGTATGAATTCAGGGTCTGGGGGATGTCAGGGATAGGGGATAAGCACGGCACAGTAAGCAGGAGGGAATGAGTTGAGGGTCTGGGGGATGTCAGGGATGGGCACGGCACAGTAAGCAGGAGGGAATGAGTTCAGGGTCTGGGGGATGTCAGGGATAGGGATGGGCACGGCACAGTGAGCAGGAGGGAATGAGTTGAGGGTCTGGGGGATGTCAGGGATGGGCACGGCACAGTAAGCAGGAGGGAATGAGTTGAGGGTACAAGGATGTCAGGGATAGGGATGGGCACAGCACAGTGAGCAGGAGGGGATGTGCACGGCACAGTAAGCGGGAGGGAATGAGTTGAGGGTCCAAGGATGTCAGGGATAGGGATGGGCACGGCACAGTGAGCGGGAGGAAATGAGTTGAGGGACTAGGAATGTCAGGGATATGTATGGGCATGACACAGTGAGCAGGAGGGAATGAGTTGAGGGTCTGGGGGATAGGAATGGGCACGGCATAGTAAGCAGGAGGGAATGAGTTGAGGGTCCAGGGAATGTGGTACAGGCTCACGGTAGGTTTCTTTAGTGAATGAGAAGTCATCTACTGACATGGGGGGTGGGGGCTGGCTTTAATGTCTATTGTGGGGAACCTTGTAACCTTGTGTGTATTGGTAAGATGCATTCCTTAGCTGGAACCTCACAAATTTCTATTTCCTTTTTAACAGTCCTTCAGTTATAAATTTCTATAGGGATACTAACTGATCACCACATTTGAGTCTCTGTGGACATTTTTAAGTCAACAAATCTAATTACTCCAGTGTCTTTAGTTCAAAGCATGAGGTGAAAGTACAGAGCATCTTCCTGGTATTATTGCCTGTAGAATTTCTGACAGAGAAAGAATATAATGTCTGACAGGGACAATGTGGTAATCAGCTTGTATCCATCATGTAAAGTGACAAGTTTAATTACTCACCGTTAAAAATCAGTGTCCATGTCATGTCTAACATCCTATCACTCAAAGCCTTCGTCATCTCAACTGTGAGGACTGTGTCTAGTTTGCCCCATCCAAGCAGAGGTGAAAATAGCAGACATCTTCCTGGTACCTGCCTGTAAAATGTCTGAAAGAGGAAAAGACTTCACTATCAAGAAATGTCCATTGAAATCTATTTGTGAAAGGTTTAGTTGAAAGGGAAAATTGAAATTTTGTTGGCAGTTTTGGAGCTCAGTTGGTGGAGCGCTGATAAAATCTTAAGTCATTGTTCACATCCTGTTAAAATTGTCTTCGGCATGGTAGTAAAGTGCTTAAGCGATGGCATGTGCATGTTGTTTTATATTTGCACCTGATGAGCCGCAGACGACCTGATTCTCATAAAATTAACAGGGACGAGACTATTTTTCCTTCCATCCTCATTTTCGTAGAATTGCTTTGAATTGAATGTTAAGAACAATATAAATATGGCTGCCCCATGATGAAGGTCTTTAACCCTAACTCCCTAGGCCTAGCTCTATGAACTTCTTCCTTCGTATACACTGCGTCAGAGTTCTACTGATGAAACCTCATTTCTCTCCATACATGCAATATGTTGAATAAAATGATGCATGTTTCCACCATTTCCATTCCCGTTTTCGCCCGTTAAAGTACACTTTCTGTTTCTATGTAATCTCATGATGGTCACCGGGCCATTGATTATGTAAAATTTTACCTGAAAATGGTGATATTTCCCCACGCCCATTTGCTTACACAACCTAAATCCTCCAAAATCCTTCGGTAGTAAAGCAACCACACGACATGTATGGAAACACTACAACAAGCACGGATGAACATGTACCATGGAAAGGCAAGTATGCCTAATAACCTTCAAAATCCTTCACTTTGGCAGGGTTAATGAGAGATTTTTATTTACTCAAAATAAATATCTCCTCTCAAGCGTACTATGGTTTATTATGCACTCTTTTGACCAGTAAAATTAAAAAGCCACATCACCTTGTCTTTTGCAGTCATTGGTGGAACACAAAACAAGCCCAAAGTTTTCCAAGACTTATATTTTTGAAGACCATTTTATCAATAATTTTTGCATCTACTAACATTTAGGCTTGGGCGATGACACGATAATATCGAATATCGCGATATTTTTGTTTACGCGATTATGATATCGAGAACTTTTTAAATCATCGAGATATCGGCAGATCGCGATGAAAAACATATCGCGATGAAAAAAATATATCGCGATGAAAAAAAAATTATCGTGAAGAAAAAAATATATCGCGATTAAACAAAATCCTCGATTGTCATTTGGGCCAGAAATTCCATGGGAAAAAAACTTAGGAAGTCTTTTCAGCTTTCGTGAGAAACAAAATGGAACTACTTCTGTAGTAAACCGACTGTCAGATCACAAAGGAGGCGCCTGACAGGGTGTTGTTTAATAATCCACCGCCACTCAAAGAAATCTATTAAGACTGATTTAAGTGTTGGGATTGAATGGGGTATTTGTTCTAACAATGTGGAGACAATGTTTACGTCTCACTGTCTATCCATGGTGGTCTGTGACTCTGGCTAGCGCACCACAGGCGAGTATATTATATCATACATATTTAAATATATGCAGAATATGGGCGTTGCCTTAAAAATACATAATCATGAATTAAATCAAAGCATGGATCGGCAGCGGCTCGATCAAAGTTGAGGGATTAGGACACTATTCTGTTGTACCATACTGGGACTCTTGTCTCGTGTGACAAAACACATACACGTACTCTTGATAAACCATGTGACGTTTATTTAAAATAGTGTGACTACAATCCACATTTTCTGAATCACATGTTTATACTATGACCCAGTCATGTGGAACGCGTGAATCACGTGAACTTGGGCTGATGATTTGATTGGGATGCACGACGCAGTAACCGTCCCACATAATTATTATGCAAAAGATTTGCCAATGGCGATGGGTGCCTTTTTGCGACCATAACCAGATACATGTTTCGGCTTATGGTCATTGGTTAAGCATGTTCGCAAGTTCGGTTGTGCATGCTGCGATGACATCATGGTTCTGACCAAACATAAACCGAACTTTGTGATCGGTGACACTTAGTTTCAAGATGGCGGATTGTAAAAAGTGTTAAAACATGATTAAGTGATTGTTCGTATACCAGTATATCTTTCAAGTTACTAGCACTCATGAGTAAGTTCTATTTTGAGAAACGTTGATGACTGAACATGTCACAAACTGAAAACAATTGTCTGGTTACGTTCGCATTTTCGCAGTAGCTGTGCCGCTTTGTTTCTGGTTAGGGTAGCGAAAACCCGCCCCATATGTTGCACTCGTGAACGGCGCAATTGCACGTGTCTCTCAGGTAAGCCCTGGCGATTTATTGTGACGTTTGTAGACGGGTACATCCCTGTCATTACCAGCTCTAAAGCACTCATGCGTGAAAAACAAAATAATCGTGATATTATCGAATATCGCGATATATGTTTGACGATATCGTGGATGAAAAAAATCGATATCGCCCAAGCCTACTAACATTAACGTTAGTGAAAATTATGAAAATTCATACTCCTTGACCTTGGAATGTCACCCTTAAAAAAGTCACTTGTTGGCCTATTACTTTTATTAGCAATTTTTTTTTATCTGAAGTGAAAGTGAATAAGATGGAGTAGAATGTTGAACACAACTGCCACTTTTTCTTGTTCATTGTAACCAATACTGTAATCTTACCTACCCAGTAAGGTGGAGAACATATGGATGATGATGGCCATATACTTAATTCCAGGATATTTATTTCATGAAAAATCAGTCATTTTTTGGTATACAATGACTTCCTCAGTCATGTCAGTCTGATCTTGTAAACTCCACAATTAGTGACCAACAGTCATTGTACATGTGCACTGGCAACTATAATACTAGGATCCTTCTATTTTATGAAGGGGAGGATTTTTTTTAGAAGGGCAATCAAGTCCGAAAACCATCATAAAAGTGGATTTTAAAGATAGTTTTTGTTTTCTATAGCCCAAACAATTTTTAGAATCCTTTTTAACTAGTTATAGTGGTTGCAAAAAAATCCCTCAAAACCCTTAAAAATTAGTGACAGTCAGATACGGCATTCTTTCCAGATTTTGTCGTCTGCTAAAAACACATGCTTAGACATTGTGTACAAGTGGTGGTTGGGTTTGACATTCTTTCCTATACCAGAATATTGGCCAACATCACACTGGATGTGCATATATTAACATTCATTGTTCAAAATCTCCCAAAACAACATTTCCAATCCTCACTTGACTTAACTTTCCTATACTTAAGTGTGTCCTCTACCATCTTTTTAAATGAAAATCTGTAATATTTTGTCATATTTGGACAATAAAGTGGCGGTTGTATTCTACAATCTTTCCCTAGTTAAGTTTGTGGTTGAAAAAAATCTTTAAAAAACCTTAAAAAGTGGTGGCTGGATACGATGTTCAATTATCGTTAGTGGAAATATATAGACCTAAGTGTGTTTTGTAAACAAATAAATAAACGAAAATAAAGTTAAGTGCGCAAATTATTTTAACTGCGTCATGTAGGTCATATGGAAACGTTTTCCTGGATGTCTCATAAAAGATTTGTTGCCATTGGAGCCGTTTGTAGGGGAATTGGTCAGTGGCTGTACACAGGGTCGCACATGAATGCACTCCACTGACCTTCGCTGTAGACGCTTCCATTGTATGAAATAGGTAAATAAACAGTTGCACAAAGAGGGGATGCAAACACAACATCTGTATTCAAAGTATGCATACACGTACTGTGTATTTTATTGACCTACTTTCCTTATAACAATGTATATAACATATGAAACAAAAAAAATTAGTTATAAACTTAAAGACACATAAAATATTGTAATGTAAAACAAATAATCAGCTGTTTTGAAGAATTGCAGCTTTAACACAAAACACCAATGTTGGTCCAGCTGGTTGTCTCACATGAAAAAAATTGTTAGCTTCTTTAGTAATAGTATTACTAATGCTGGTATCTTCATTGGCACACTATTATATATTTCAAACAGGTGTAAAATACAAGACATGTTAAATTTAATATATTTGACTTGAATAATAAAATAAACTGGCAGAAGGGGCAAGTTTTTGGCAAACGTTTAACTTGGCTCATTAAACAAATTTAACAAAAAACTACAAAAGCTGATGACAATCAACTTCTGTCAATTTCTTCATATATTGCAACCAATGAATATAAGACTCATAAAATATTATCACCTCCACATAACATCACAACTTCTAAGTTCCCCCTAATATTTGTTAGAATATCTCAACAAGTATTGCATGAATTTTAAAAATGGTTGAAATTCAATCACGCATGCACAATTGCAGTGATTTGAATGAAAATTCAGCTGAAAAAAAAGTTGCAGTACAAAGCAGTGCTTCAATGGCATGTTACACATGTAGTTTTCTGTAAGAACTCATGCATCAATAACAATGGTATTGATGGCTGTTTCATAATAAGAAAAGAATATTCAAAGAGCAACATGCATGCCCATTGTTTTAGAAGGGTATAGCAAGAGTTTAATATGGAATTGGTCATCCATTATTGTCCATAATTGAGCCATCAATACCATTGTTATTGATGCAACTTTGTTTCAGCTGAATTTTCATTCAAATCACTGTCAATTGTGCATGCATGATTGAATTTAAACCATTTCATTACGAGCTGTGAAGAACATGTCATTCTGTCATTTGCTTTTTGAATTTTTTAAATTCATGCAATACTTGTTGAGATATTCAAAAAAATATTAGGGGGAACTTAGAAGTTGTGATGGGTGTATTTGGCAAAAGATGACATTTTCTGCAATCATGAGTTCAACTGCATAACCATTCAAACCATCAAGAAAAAAGGAAAAAATGTAACATGATTTTGGGGGCAAACTGGCCATTCATAAACACAATAAAATCATATTTAACAGATACAAATGTAAAAACTTGACATTAAGTAAACAAATCAGCTGTTTGAAAAACCTTCACAAAATAGCACCAATGTTTTTGTAATTGTCAATTATTGTTAAATATTCTTTGGCAAACTAGTATGGCATAAATACTACCATTATAAACAAAAGTTAAATACAAAACACAAGCTAAAACTAAAAAAATATGTTTAAATTAGGCTTCAGTTAAAAGGAAACGTGAGTTTAATAATTTGTGGCATTGTGGCAAACATTTAGGCTCAAAATATTCCCTTGCATGGGCTAAATAATTATTTGACCAACATCGCCCCATACTGCCAAGGGTGTTTTTATATTACAAAATAATAATAAAATGTGTCAGATTATAAAATTTAAACAATGGTTCTAACGGATATCAACTATTTGATTATAGATCATCTTCTTTGTCACAGGAGCACTTATTATGACCTGGAGTCTTACATTTTTATACAGTGAACGATTTCCCCTGTATCGCATCGCAAAATGCGACGTAATTTGGACAATCTGCAATGGAATTTCAAACAATGCATCGCAGATTTTGCGATACAAATTTCGACAGATTTATAAACATTTTTGATATCATATTCACAAACCTTTCCCGAGGGATCCATCCCGACTGGGTTTGTTTCCGTGTGTCCAGACCACGCCAGGGGGTACGTCCGTGCGGGGTATACGTACAACGATGACTTCACGACGCGATGGTGTCATGCAACAGTGAACACGCGCACTTGTTTTACCTATGTGAATCCGTACATGCAACTTTATTTCCCAGCAATCCATAAAGGTTTTTTCCGCAATGCCTAAAATTCTATGTGCATGCAATATTTTTCTGTTGAATATTTTTCTACGGGCGAAATTCCCGAAATGGAAAACATGCAACAACCGCTCAGTTTTTTTTAGCTTCGCACATGTTTATTTTTTTCTCCTGAGTTTGGGGGTTGGAACATTGAGCGATTGAGCCACCCCCTTTTTACTGTACATATTCACCCAAAATGGCGTGTCGTGGCCGAGCGGTTAAGAGCACCGGACTCAAGCTCTGGTGTTTCTGATCAGCAGAGTGTGGGTTCGAGTCCCGGTCGTGACACTTGTGTCCTTAAGCAAGACACTTAACCATTATTGTTTCGTCCTTCAGATGGGACGTAAAGCCGTAGGTCCCGTGTGTTGTATTAAAAACTATCAACGCACGTAAAAAAAGAACCCAGTACACTTATCGCTAAGAGAAGGGGGTTTCCCCCGGTGTTTCTGGCAGGCCCGTATATGCCAATATATACCGTTAAAGTTAGCGACATGCGGACTAGATTCGCCCTGCTGACTACAACTTCAGAAGGTTCAGAAGGTGTATATGAAATTTCTAGCCGCTTGCTCAAAATTATCTATCTCATCATTGACCATATCCTGATTCAGTTCTCCCATCAGTGATACAAAATTTGCCCAAAGCGATTGAAACTGCACTAGTTTGGGGTGCTCTGGAACAAGATCTACAAGACTAATTTTTGACATTATCATGCGGTGCTCAGGACCGGTGAAGGAATCATACTTAAGTTTTCCATCAGCCACAAAAAAATGCCAATCTGAAATACCAATACTGGCAATGAAGTCCTGAAACCACTGCAAATGTTTAACCCTATTCTACATGCACCAAAATGGGGTATTTTAAGTGGCATTAACATGTTGTTTTTAAAATTGAATTTATTATGTGATCTAAGCATTGAAAACAAACAAGTGGCATATCAATACAAAGCTAAAACTCCCAAGCTTCCAGAAAATGAAAAAAAAAAAAAAAAAAAATGCAAATTACATGTTAATTATTAATGAATAATTAATTAGATGATGAAATTTTTTCCCCCATTTTTTATTTTTTTTAAATTTATTTACATTTTTCAAGCATTCAAGTATATTGAATGTGTTTCTTTATGCTTTTATAAGTATAACACATCCCTTTCCTCTATAAATACAAAAGAAATGGGTAAAATTGGATAATATTTGGCGAATCTATGAAAATTTACATGACTGATGTGGCATCTTCACTATCGCTGCTTTCACTACAAGATTCGTCATCGTCAGATTCATGGAACAAAAATGCCATGATTTCATGACTCAATTCCGAATTTGAGAAGTTCGGAACCATCACAGGGTCTTTATGTTTCTTTGGAGGCATTTTGGATCCGATACGATCTCGGATGGTTACGATATTGAAGGATGTTTAGCGATTGTTTGTCACGATTATCAACTATGCGTAAACAAAATGGCGCCCGAGAGTTTGGGGAACGCACCCCCTGACCATCGAAACTTTCCGACCGGTTAATTGGCACTTCGGTAGTAGTGACGACATTTATTTTCGCCGAGAACTTCCATATATGGGTATACAATAGTTTTTCATTCATAAAAAGTCTTCACAACACGTTGCGGCAGATATATAGCGCCCTCAAGAAAGACATCTTTGTTTTTACTGTCAAATCGTGCCAAATGGAACGATGCGTGTAGAATAGGGTTAAATTTGGCAAGAGTGTTGGAGGTAAGTTTTACATGGTTGTCAAGGTCTTGCAGATGTTTGATTACATGGTACACCATCTGGTCTGCAATAGGATGAACAAATGTAATGTATGTACCACATTAACCAAAGGAACAGATTGAAAAAGAGGTTGAGAAACACAATTGAAATTGTTCTTCTTTTTGGTAGCAAGCTGACAAATTTCTTTGATGGTGCGTGCACACTTGCTTGTGTCACTCATTGACCAGCTCTTTGACATGTCAAATCGTAAATCCTTTGGGCATTTCAATTCAATTCAATTCAATTCATCTTTTATTGTCCTTAAAATGGAAATTTGTATTGTCGAACCTGCTCATATATAAGATTAAAAATATTTAAATTTATTTACAAAAACAAATTATTACACCTAATAAAAAAAGAAAAAGAACTAAAAACCATATATACACAAGAGGGCATACAAAATAAGATTCAATAAAAACTAGAGCTCAATTGTATTCGTGAACGAATACCCAGCTGTTTCGCTATTTTTTATCATATTAACTTCCACTTTGAGCCGTGAGGACTTTTGAAATGTTATGACATCATTGAATGGATTGTGATACAAATAATTAGCTACAAGATGACACAAAGATTGTTAGTTAATGTCATAATTATAGTTCATGAGATAATGATTGTTTTAACAGAAAAAACTTCAAACTAATGTAATTCAAAAACCGATGAAGTCATGATGACATAACCTGTTTTGTTGACTAAATTGGCTCATAAGCTACAATATCATGTATCATTTGTATCCATGTGTCATTGGTAAGTGTAATTTATATAATGCACCTCTTTTAAAAAACATGTCGCTAGAGGGCGCTCTTACATATAATGACGTCATCAAACGTACATTGTGATAGAGTACACGTCAGTGATAATGTCATACACAAAAACCACACATATTGTACCAGGGTATCTGTAGAGCTCTAACATTGCTATATTTGAACTTTTGTTTTCGACCGGAAGCAAACGTCACAATAAGGTCATATTTGTACGAATTGTCAAGTGGGTAACGACCTACAATATGGCTCAAAGATCATAATTATAGCTATTGTGGTTCAAAAGTTAATTATTTTTAAATAGTTTTTCAATATTAATCTTTAACTTAGTGTAACTTGACACCTGATGATGTCATGATGACGTAATTTGTTTTGATATTTAAGTTGATTCATAAGCTACAATATGACATATGATTTGTGGTAATGTGACATTGGCAAGTGTACAAGTGAAAATAACGTCTTTTTAAACCTGTCGCTAGAGGGCGCTCTTGCATATGATGACGTCATCAAACCAACTATCTAAAAGAGTACACCCTACTGATGATTACATACACAGAAATCATAGCATTATTTTTTATCATATTGGCTGTAGAGCTCTTTAAACTTGAACTTCCGGTTTGGACCCGAAACTAAGGTCAAAATGGGGTCATATCTGTGCACGAAATACGGAGTGGGTAACGACCTACAATATGCCACATAGATGAAATTGATAGCATATGTGGTTCAGGATTTATTAATTTTTTAATGTTTTTTTCATTATTAATCTTTGATTTAGTGTAACTTGACACCTGATGACGTCATGATGACGTAATTTGTTTTGATATTTAAGATGATTCATAAGCTACAATAAGACATATCATTTGTGGTAATGTGACATTGGCAAGTGTACAAGTGAAAATAACGTCTTTTTAAACCTGTCGCTAGAGGGCGCTCTTGCATATGATGACGTCATCAAACCTACTATCCAAAAGAGTACACCCTACTGATGATTACATACACAGAAATCATAGCATTATTTTTTTTCATATTGGCTGTAGAGCTCTTCAAATTTGAACTTCCGGTTTCGACCGAAAGCTAAGGTCAAAATGGGGTCATATCTGTGCACGAAATACGGAGTGGGTAACGACCTACAATATGCCACATAGATGAAATTGATAGCATATGTGGTTCAGGAGTTATTAATTTTTTAATGTTTTTTCATTATTAATCTTTGATTTAGTGTAACTTGACACCTGATGATGTCATTATGACGTAATTTGTTTTGATATTTAAGTTGATTCATAAGCTACAATATGACATATCATTTGTGGTAATGTGACATTGGCAAGTGTACAAGTGAAAATAATGTCTTTTTAAACCAGTCGCTAGAGGGCGCTCTTGCATATGATGACGTCATCAAACCTACTATCCAAAAGAGTACGCCCTACTGATGATTACATACACAGAAATCATAGCATTATTTTTTATCATATTGGCTGTAGAGCTCTTTAAACTTGAACTTCCGGTTTGGACCGGAAGCTAAGGTCAAAATGGGGTCATATCTGTGCACGAAATACGGAGTGGGTAACGCCCTACAATATGCCACATAGATGAAATTGATAGCATATGTGGTTCAGGAGTTATTAATTTTTTAATGTTTTTTCATTATTAATCTTTGATTTAGTGTAACTTGACACCTGATGATGTCATTATGACGTAATTTGTTTTGATATTTAAGTTGATTCATAAGCTACAATATGACATATCATTTGTGGTAATGTGACATTGGCAAGTGTACAAGTGAAAATAACGTCTTTTTAAACCTGTCGCTAGAGGGCGCTCTTGCATATGATGACGTCATCAAACCTACTATCCAAAAGAGTACGCCCTACTGATGATTACATACACAGAAATCATAGCATTATTTTTTATCATATTGGCTGTACAGCTCTTTAAACTTGAACTTCCGGTTTGGACCGGAAGCTAAGGTCAAAATAGGGTCATATCTGTGCACGAAATACGGAGTGGGTAACGACCTACAATATGCCACATAGATGAAATTGATAGCGTATGTGGTTCAGGAGTTATGAATTTTTTAATGTTTTTCATTATTAATCTTTGATTTAGTGTAACTTGACACCTGATGACGTAATTATGACGTCATTGCAATATGCACACTATTGCACTATTGCCTTTGGTCCCCTTAAGTTTCATTGCAATCGCATTTATGGAACACTGCAAAATGGCGTTCAGAATGAAACATGTGTTATTGCAATGCACTTCCGGTACGGAAAGCGCTGAAAAAGAAAAATAAAAAAAAGAAAAAAAAAAACTTTAACAAAAACAAGAGCTGTTTCGCTGCGCTTCGCTACGAAACAGCTAACAAGAGAATTACGGGTAGGTTGGTCCGGCAAACCTCTACCCCTAAAAACCTCTACCCACTCACCAGACCCAAAACAGAAGACATCATTGGACCAAACACATTGAAAAATACAAATACATGTACTACATTGTATCCAGGAAACCACTATTTCATGTTATTTCATGCAGCCCCTCCTCCCCCTCGGCCTGTATCCTCTGTTCCCTGTACAAGTTACTGACTATCATTAAAAATATGAATAGAGTGTGGTAAAAAAGAGTTTAAATATCTACTAGTTCTGCACTTCAGACTTCTCAGCCTCCTACCAGACCTCATTTCCTCATTGCATCATTTTTAGTTCAGTAAGTGAGTGCATAATTTGGATATTCCTTGGCACTTAATTATGAATTTGATCGATAGAAATTTGCAGGTAAATTACAAATACCCTGACTTTGAAACAATAAGAAACACGTACATGTACTTGTTTAATTTAACTCTCATTTTCTGTCTGCTTTTGCAGATCCATGGACATTCTAAGACCCATCACATATAAATACAAATCCCCTACTGCAATGACCCACTTCATAACATCTTTCGGCATGCGTGGGGCAGAGTCCATTTTTCATATGGGTTATACCATTTCAATACCTAAAAACGATGAGGCATATATTTATCCAAATTACAACATTTTATTATAAAGTTCACGATAAAAATTCACAAAATGATCCATTAGGCTAGACATCATTTATGTGGTATTTTCCCCCTTAACAATCACGCAGCATGATAAAATATGCAGCAAAATTCTGCAATTTTTTCCCGAGATCTTCGATTCGCACATCGCATCAAACTGTTGCGCATCGCATAAAACTTTTGCGCGAACGACTTTCATGAAAAGTTTTGCTGGTTTTAAGATGATTAATTAATAGATTTCTTTGAGTGGCGGTGGATTATTAAACAACACCCTGTCAGGCGGCTCCTTTGTGATCTGACAGTCGGTTTACTAGAGAAGTAGTTCGATTTTGTTTCTCACGAAAGCTGAAAAGACTTCCCTAAGTTTTTTCCATGGAATTTCTGGCCCAAGTGACAATCGAGGATTTTGTTTAATCGCGATATATATTTTTCTTCACGATAATTTTTTTTTCATCGCGATCTGCCGATACCTCGATTTAAAAAGTTCTCGATATCATAATCGCGTAAAAAAAATATCGCGATATTCGATATCATCGTGTCATCGCCCAAGCCTACGTTCAACTTACCTCGAAAACGGCGATCTATTTGGACGACGGCAACAACTTCTGTCGAGATTTACGCGGCATGCGATGCATGCACTTTGCATGAAAACAAAATGGCTTCCCTATAGATCCGGCCCCCATCACATCAACACTAAAAACGATCAATCCGCCGATGAGGGTGTAATGCGGTTCGTGCCGGTTTGCCCCAAGCAGCGTTAGCACGGTCACAGGTCGTGACCCAAAGTCAAAGATACATATGATGAAGTGCGCCGCCAGCGTTGGCTTCCGTGAATCTGCCTAGTGTATATGTACTGTCGAGTGGTTTTGGTTTGACCTATCCTAGCCACATGTCCTTGCATTTATTTGAGTGCACTGCACAAAGTCAATGGGTTGGGAGTTACATACAAATTTTGAGTGTCTTTGATTGGTTTTGGTTTGACCTCCTATCACAGCCACATGTAGGGTTTTCAGTTCGTACGTGCTTGACCGAAGCCCTCCACACGCACAGCGCGTCGCCCGCAACAAAAAACATCAAAATTTTAAATAAAAAAATTATATTACTTTTACTTGTCGAAATCTTACATGTAATAGCTCATTGGAAAGCTTATAGTTTCAGCTATCCAACAATGTACATAAAATAGCAATCGGAAGTACGTGCAAAAGCCTAGGTTTTTATGAATGAACCACTCTCGTCCCGCCCAGCCTTTCGCGAAGTGTTCCGAGATCGGGCGCATTCAGCCCGTAAAATTTGCCGCGCTCTGCTGAGGGCATCCACTTCGGAGCTGTCTCCGCGTCTGAGTACATTGTGATTGACATGAAAACGGTTTCCCTATTGAGTCAAAGGGCTCCTTTACATACCCGTGCTTGCTCGATCTCCATAACTACTCTACAACCGAAGTTACGAAGAGATAAAAAGTAAACACCGTTTTTTCGAGGTGAAATCTTTCGGGGTCAGAACGTCAATTGCGCGGCAGAACATCAATTACGCAAGGGCGACAGGACTTACAGTGCAGGCGATTTAATGAGACGTGTTCTACCGCGCAATCGATGTTCTGACCCCAAGGTCATCGCTCATGCGCATTATTCAGCATGAACGGCATGAAAAGTTTGTACACAGATTCGCCGTTGCTCTGAGAAATGTCTGGGAAATACTCTTTTTTTAGACACCTTTCAGCCAAAATCGTTTCTCCAAGAGGCAGTTAAGAAGTTAGTGCCTGCATTTCCTCGGTTCAGCCAATGAAGACAGGTAAAAAAGGGAGAAAATTCAGTGCAAACTTTACAGGTATACGAACAGGAGGAACTCTTGGTCAGGACCTTATCGTAAGTGTACTGTAGATAAGGTCCTATCAGGGCTAAGTTGAAAGGTAAGAACGGTATCTGAATTAATTTTACACCTCTTTTCTATCATATGTGAAAGTTTTGAGCCGTAATTTTGTTTAGTTTTGAGCGGAGAGTGTATTTTTTACACCCTTTCAAAAGCTCTTATGAGGGAAACGAGCACGAACGCTGTGCGTGTGTATCACGGTGTGTGTAGGCTGATTCAACGGTTTTGTTGCCATTAGGGATGTACACAGTGTATGGACAGTCGCGCTTCATCGAATGCTGTATACTTGATTAAATAAAACAGGATTCCTCAAAAACTACTCGTCCGATTTTCTTGATTTAAAAACCATTGTATTTCTTTCATCAGGACCTTTAATTTTATATAAATATTGAGCATATTGGTTTAGGAATAATTTTTCAACTGAAAACCCTACCACATGTGCTTGCATGTATTTGAGTGCACTGCACAAAGTCAATGGGTTAAGAGAGACATACAAATTTTGAGTGTCTTTGATTGTTAAACCTAGGCCAAGAGAATGAAAGTCATAGATTTGCGTCCGGGAAATTTCGAAAACACATGAGTCTTTTTTTCATTATTCATTATTCATTATTTCCATTGATCATTAACCCTCCTATTATCAGTGTAGTTCTTCACAAAGTGGACCCATACTTCAAAATGTCTCAACTGGGACATATTGTGGTACGCACTTTCTTATCTAATGATTAATGGCATAGCCCAAGGCTCTTCAGAGAGATGAGGTAAACTGAAGCAGCCACCTGCTTTGTTTCATTGCAAGGCTAACTTGAAATAAACCAGTGCAGTAAATTGCGGTATACACGTACTGTGTGAGGATCAGAACAGTTTGGTTTTTGTCCCATACCCAGGGGCATTTTGGGGTATCCATGTACCATTCTTGTGTACAGTATGCAATATTTTGAGGCATGCACACAAAAAGCATTGTGTACTTAGCAGTTCTTTTTTTACAGCATTTTGGAGACTGCATGTATACAAGTAGGCAGGCCATTTATGCCGCACAGTGCTTCTGACACACAGCGGACAATGCGCACGTAAATTCCCATTCATAAAAACGATCGTGTGGTGAGAATTGCACAGAGGGGGCTGCCCAAGAATGCGCTTTCGCGATTCGTCCTGCTGATGTATACGTCATAATTTGCATATGCTGTCTGCATAAATGAATAATAAACAGTCTCCAGCGCGGCCGATCGGAAATCGCGTGGTTTCTGAGCCTCAAACTTGATCTCAAAAACTTTGAGTTTGATTTTCGGTCCCCCAAAAAAGATAAACCCTCAATATTCTTAATTAAAATCCAAGGTTGATTCATATATTTGTGAAATAAAAAAAGATTTCGAAGTTTAAGTGCTCAGGCCAAAGACCGAAAGCAGATTTTGTACACTTGGTTTTGGTTGCATGAGTTTCATGACATCCAAGATGGCGGCGACTCCCGGTCCAAGTCAGACAACGGTGGATCTTCCAAACAAAATTGATGTGCCATTAGCCCCATAGCTACAATACACGGGCAATAAATGAAAAAGGGCACAATATTTTAATCTTAAAAAAATCATAACTCCGTAACGGTTTATCCGATTTTGATGAAACAAAAATTTATTTCATATGGAAACCACAAAGAATGCACATGCCGAAAATAAAAACGATTGAAGCATGTTTAGATTTTAGGCTGGCTAGTCTAATACAAGGGTTAATAACAGCGCAATCACAAGCCGTTTCTTCTAATCTGTGTACGTACGTGCATCATTATACGTGCGGGACGCACACACAGGCATACTACTAGGCTCAACAGCAAACGTGTTGTGCATGTGAAGGCGGTACAGTTGCAGGTGCGGATCGGACGGAGTTTACCATACAGTTTTAGCGCGATGCGACCTTTTTTGTGAACGACGTATGCGGGACTAAGACTGTAAGAGAACATGTGCTAATGATTATAGCGCACATACTGGTGGAAATTTGGTAAAAACTTTGTTTTACTGATGTGGATGATTTGGAACTAAATTTGTTTGGTGGAAATACCTTTTTTGTGCAAATAATGATTTTTTTTGGTAAATAATGAAAAATTTAGGCGGTAGCTTTCGGGACATGCGGGCAGTGGACGCAAATCTATGACTTTCATTCTCATGGCCCTATAGGAAGGTTAAATACACAAAACAATAAAAATATCGGTTATTCAGTAGACAGTAGTTTTCTATAAATTTAAGCCCCTTGGCTGTATTTCGCGTTTACACACCGGAAGTTGCATTAATTATTCGGAAACTGGTTGCCGTATTGCGTATACAGCAACGTTGCCGTATTTGGAGTTTTCCCGGACTGATTTGGATTATCACGCGAATATCCAAAAGGTTAATTTCACAATTCACATGTATTTGTTTCCAGCTGATAATTAATTTAGTTTGAACATATAGGGTATGATACTTACTTCATTTGGTGACTGGAGCTGGCTGAACTTTGAAGCTTAATTCAACTCATAAAACGTGTTACTCTTTCGTGTTTGTAAAAACGGTTGCCGCCTAACACGTGAGATAGTCAAGTAACTCGACTCACTGTGCATATTACAATGCGTGTACTTGTAATATAAATACACTACAAAGACTATATCGGAACCAGATTAATTCGCTCGTACCCAGCGCCACTTCCATAGAGTTATATATAAACTCTGTGGTCACTTCCAAATCCAAGAACCTCGTTCCTTTATCTAGCTACTCTGCCGTTGGTGGCGGTATACAGGCAGCACGCGGCGGCAGCGCACATAATACTACTGTTCATGTTCCCAACTTCGTAATAGTGATAACAGTTTTTCCTAAATGCTTGAAAAAATATTTAAACAAATTCTGATCGAGGTGGTATATTTTTAAAGGGAAGGTACATCATTGGTAATTATCAAATTTACAAAATAATTTTATTCCAGAAACAATCAAGATTGTACCCCTGACAGAATAATGGTTATATAAAATCACGTAAACACATTGTAATGTAAACAATAATTGCATACACCGGTCGGTATATAACCAAACCGTTCAACCCTATATAGTTTAGCAAACATTTTTTTCAGAGGTGGGAATTGACTACAAAATTCACAAATATTTTTGCATGTAAAAATATCCGCCCGAAATGTCCAACAATTTCGAGCCTTAAAGGGGTGGGGGGGGGGGGGGGATTTTACTAATATTTAACCCCGCCAAAAACTGGCTGGCCTGCTTTATGCTTATGACTGAAGTTAGTTGTAACGACTAGAGCTGAGACTGGGAGGCGAGGTTTATTGATGCTTTGTAGACTTCATTAAAGACCCAAATTGCTGTGGAACAATACTAGTACATTGCCTATGTCGGTGGCATGGGCGTTGATCTGTGGGAGACGAGGGGACATGTCCCCCTCTCGGCCCCACTTTCTAGAGTGTGGGTGCAGTATATAAATTGTCCTCCACTGTTTTGATGGCCCATACAAATATACTAAATAATTATGTAGGCCTACAGTGATGTTTTTCATGCGACCCGCAAAACTTTCATAAATCGCTCATAACATAAAGAACATCTAGAGTCAAACAATTTCATAGGACCAATAAGGCGGGCTCCTACCCCAGTTTGTCTTGAAACAGAATGTACAACAGAGCATTTATAATATTAATCCACACAAAAACGGGCCTTGGATCTGCAGTTTTTAAATGAAAAACTTCTTTGGACTTGGCTTAAAACTTGATACATCAGCAAGATAAGGTCTGACATAGCCTGGCCTACATCACACAAATAATATTACGAATATAATAAGATAGATTGTTAGGTGGCAACCAATTAATGTAGACGATCGAGAGGATGATTGGGGTGGGATAATGATGGAAGCGCCAATATAAATAAAAACAAATTCAACAAAAACGTATTATTTTCTTCGAATATTCGAACCGAAAAAACCAACCGGATATTCGAACCATCGATCGAATATTCGAATATTCGGTTATTCGGCACAGCCCTAACTTCTTATGCACAGCCAAATATAACTGACCCCATTTTTATCCTTAAAAAAAGGGGAGTTGTTCTGTGACCTCAATAAAAATGTGACATGAATCCATACTGCATGAAACAACAATAAAATGAGTCATTCCATGCCAACTCACTGAGGGGTTGTCAGTGACCGACTCAGATTTTGCTGATTTTTGTTTTCAACACATCTCTATGGGAGTAATGAACACGCAACAAATTTTTGCTGCAAACTCCAAGTCGTTTCCGAGATAATTTTATGACCCCTGAACAATATAGCTACGCCCCTTTCCACTCCAAGTTGCGTCTGTGATTATGTATGCATTTTCAGAGGCTTATATCTCAAAATTGATCTAAGATATTTTGCTGCAAATTGGTATACAGTGTAGGCCTATAAATGGTACACAATCTGCTAGAATCTGCTGTCAAAAGTAGTATAAATTTATAACATCTCCTGAAGACAGATTCTCAGAAACGTCAGAAAAACCACCTCCTTCTAATGGATGGTTGACCAGGTGTTGATGGGCCACTACCCATATGACTGAATCTTTTTCATCTTAAAATATCGTATCCAGTCTATGTATGTGAGAACATGGTCAAAACCCCCACACAAAATGTCATGCTTTTACCACTAAGCGCGCAATTTGTCTCCATTTGGCAGCTGGACTAAAGAGAGCGCACAGCCAGAAATACGACTCAATCATGCATGAAATAATGAAATAACAACAAATGCTCAAACTCAAAGCTAATCTTCATGGAAAACAGCTTTGATGCCGGCGATGATTGATAGAGTAATAATGAAATCACAACAAATGCTCAAAGCTAATCTTCATAGAAAACAGCTTTGATGCCGGCGATGATTGATAGAGTAATAATTCTCTCTTCTGAATAATAATAGTCCAGCAGCTAAGAAAAACATTGTGCATTTTGTGGTAAAAGCATGACATTTTGGCATGGGTGTTCAGAATGGGTTTAATTTCTTTTTAAGCTATAAATGTCATTGCTTGCTATATGGTACTCATCTGTTGGATACAAATATACCCAATTATTAAATAAATTCAGTTCCCAGCTACTGAGAACCTCTATAGAATATTATGCCCAATCGTTGAGAGAAAATGACCCTCGGTTGAATAAAAATTCCCAATTATTAGATAAATTTAATCTCCAACTATTGATCAGATGCATGGGTTGTGATGCCTAAACATTGGTGAAAAGCAAAGATTGCCAACAATTGGTCAAAACACACTGTCCAATATTTGAATAATAAAAACCCAAACATTTACGGTGTGGGTAGGCAGATAACAAAAGGGACGGCAAGACCGCCGTATCTGTGGGGACATTTTCATGTCCCCACAACATTTTCGGTCATTTTTTGTCCCCACAACTGTGTCTCACAGCATGTAAATGTCCCCACAATTACGGTGCGTGACTGTGTGTGTGTGTGTGTATGCGTGAGTTTGTGTGTGTGTGTGGGGGGGGGGGGTCGGGGTATCAACCATACGGTCGCATGCAGCCCCACTACTTCTCTTTCTCTGTCTACAATTTTAGTTTACATGTCTATGTTGGTTATTTATTTGTTTGTTTGTTTTATGTATTTAGTTATACATTTTTTAAAGGGGTTTGATAAATAGAAATGCTCAAGGGGAGAGCCTTCGCTACTCGCCAACCTTCAGTATCGCTTCAGCCATCTTTGTCAGATATTTCATATTTTACACAAGTAAAAATCAGCAATTGTTCTCTATGGGACACCGTAATCGTTTTCTTTCAAGCCTCGGTATGGTCACGGTAGATTTATTAAACAGAAAACAACACTATGAGCTAGCATTAATTATCTGGAAACATCAACACTAAACTATCGATAACTGTACATAATGACACAATTATTCTTCTTCATGATCATGACAAAATAACATTAATAGTTTGGTTCAATTTCTGAGATGGGGGCGTTGTGATCTGTGATGATGTCATGAAACATATTTTGGAAAAGTCACTAGTCACTTTATGAATGAATAAAAACCTTACTTTTACAAACACCACAATAATACTTAAATGTTTATGCCTTAATCTTTTTATTTATTTATTTATTTTTGATGTTTTTAGATATATATCAAAGACTAAAAATATAATGAAACATATCATTTGGTTATTGCATAAACTAAAATGAAAAAAACCTGCACTAACCATTTAGAAATTTGCTAACCGGCTAACCAAAACCAATATATAAAAATAAACACCCAACAATTTTAGAAAACGTTACTAACTATTTTGTTGTTCTAGACGCTTTTTCTGCCACATTATTAAATCATTGTTGGAGGTTGTTGATGTTTTCCATTTGCAAAATTAAATTTAATTAAGTTCATAAAATAATAAAAAGAAAAGAAATAAAATACATAGGCCTAAGTTAAAAGAAGATCTGGATCTCTTGTCTCAAAATCAAAATTAATTGAGTTTGTATTTAAATTAACTCCAGTGCCTGAAAACCTTTTGTCAAGAGCGCATTGGAAAACTCTTACCATGAAATTGATTGCCCATAAACGAAAGCAAAAATAACAAATAAATTCCTTAAAAAATCCTCTGCGCATCGATGACTGTTAATTTGACTGCATCAATCGCGAAAAGATGCGAAACATCATATTTCACGATGAGATAACTGAAGTCATGAATGCCAAAAAAGATTTAGAACAAGCGTTAACAATTCCAAAACTATGTACAAAAATGACAGCTCGAAATAAAGGACAACGAAAGTGAAATTACCGTAAACTGTGAACACGAAGGTGCTGGCAACGACGAAACGTAATGTACGTATTATATTCTAATTAGAATGTATACTGAACAGCAAAAGAAACGCAAGTCCGAGGACAGCAAAAGAAACGCAAGTCCGAGGTCTTGTCAAGTTTTCAAACAGAAGACAAAACATTTTGATTCTAATCACTCATTTAATGAAAAATGCTTTCAATTTGTGAGCTGAAAGTGACTGTTGAAATTGCATTGCAAGATTTTCACATTTACCACAATCCGCCAAAAGGAGATATCCCCCTCAGTGAAAAGTCACAGTCTTTTCAGTAGCGTGTATGTCCACCTTGGGCTTGCACACAGGCGGTGCAACGTCGCCTCATAGTGTTCACAAGAGTCTGGAAGAATGCCTGAGGCAAGTGGTTCCACTCAAACACCAATCTCTGTTCCAACTGTGCAACTGTAGTTGGCTGTCTCCCGGCAGCTATCCTACGCCCAATTTCGTCCCAGACATGTTCAATAGGAGCCATATCTGGGGAAAGTGACGGCCATGGAAGAACGTTGATGTTGTTGTGAGTGAGACACGCCATCGATACCCTTGCTGTGTGAGGACGTGCATTGTCCTGTTGGAAGAACTGCAGTTCAGGATGTGCAGCAAACATTGGAACAACATGAGGACGAAGAACATCATCTCTATACACGACAGCAGTTTCACGTTGTCGGAAGACATGAAGCTGTGATCTGTGGTTGTAACTGAACGCTCCCCAGACCATCACACTGCCACCACCCCATCTGTTTGCCTGTATGACACAGCAATCCGCGTAACGTTCATTACGTCGACGCCAAACACGTAAACGCCCGTCAGCTTGTGAAAGATGGAAGCGAGACTCATCTGAAAAGAAAACTTGGCGCCACTGAGCACGTCGCCAACGTTGATGTTGCCGGGCCCACTGTAAACGTCGTTGACGGTGTTGTCGTGTCAATATTGGCCCTACATATGGACGTCGACAGTGGAGTCCTCCATCCCGTAGTCGACGTCTAATGGTATCGGCGGATACTGGTCCTCTTGGTCCCTGAACTAAGGCTTCTTGATGCTGCTTGAGTACGGTTCCTTAGATGAGTGACCCGGACGAACCGATCTTGTGCAGGAGTTGTCACTTTTGGTCGACCGGAACGTGGACGATCAGCAACGACCCCTGTCAGCCGGTAACGTTGGGCAAGTCGTGTGATGGTGGTGAGATGACATCCAACTTGTCTGGCTACATCGGTTGCAGAGATACCGCCTTGCAACATTCCAAGGGCCACTCCTCTTTGCACAGTCGAAAGTCTTGGCATCGTTTGCGTAAAGTGTACACCTTCTAGAGCGAACAACGAATGTTTTTCTGACACAGCCCTTTATAAAGGATGCCTTAGAGTGACAATCCACGTGTTTCACCAACACTTTTCAGAACTTGCGTTTCTTTTGCTGTTCAGTATATTAGATTACTAGTAGTTGTATGTCGGAGATACTGCAGTTTACAGTGAACTATACATGTATGCCTCGTGTCTGTGTGTGAGAGAACTTCAAGGCCGTTCACACGCAAAATGGGCTGTGCATAAATGGTACTTCTGAATAGTTGTTCACTTAAACTTCCGTTTTCGACCGGAAGGAGAGGTCAAATTGGGTCATGTCTGTGTACGAAATGTGACATAATTCAAGATCTTTAAGATGATGCAAAGATTGTGAAAATATCTTCTGTGGTTCATGAGATATGATTTTTTGAAATATTCAACTTGCGGTTTCAACCGGAAGGAGAGGTCAGATTGGGTCACGTCTGTGTACGAAAAATCACATATTTCAAGATCTTTCAGATGATGCAAAGATTGTGAAAATATATTTTGTGGTTCATGAGATATAATTTTTGTAAATATTAAACTTTGATTTAGTGTAATTCGATATCTGATGACCTCATCATGACGTCACAACTTAGGGCACAACTACATGTTAAGGTCTAACTATGTGTTACGTTTTAAGGTTCTGTGAACTCTGCAACTATGTTTTTGTCTCTGGATATGTCTCACTGAGAAGAAGAAGAAAAAGCAACCCAAAAAACCCCGAAAAATAACAAGAGGTGTTCGCGCTGTCGCTCGAACACCTAAAAAAACAAATTTAAACATTTTTACATCTGTGTCTTATAATCAAAACAGGAGGATGGTGATCTACACCCGTGTTATACATTTGTTGCCTATTGCAGGGGCGGGGCCAGGTGTTAAAAGTAGGTTATGTGGGTTTAGTGGGGTTAGGGTTGGGGTTCTCGTTAGGGTAGGGGTTAGAGGTTAGGGGTTATGGGTTATGGGTAGGGGTTATGGGTTATGGGTTGGGGTTAGGGGTTAGGGGTTAGGGTACGGGTAGGGTGATGCGTGACAATTCCTCTAACATGGACCCACCCCTATATAGATAAAACACAAGACGGGTCTGCATTTGAAAATACAACGCTTACCTACACTGCTCAAAATAAAATAGGACTCAAAAGTATTTCTTGGTCCATTTTGTCCATGTGAGGACACAAAAGCAGTTTTTGGTGGAAGTAAAGTACTAAAGGTTTTTCTGCAACATTTTAAACACTTTTCACGGGATGTGCATGTCTAATGACGGTTTAAACTGGCAGATCGTGTGATAAGGCATGAAAATGCAGATAACAGGTTGATGGGAGATGTTTTCATTCTAATGGATGACAACGCCCGTCCTCATAGAGCAAGAATCATAACAGCGTTCCTTACAGATAACCATATTCAGCGTCTGGAATGGCCTGCCATTTCACCAGACCTTAACCCTATTGAGAACATTTGGGCAATTCTCAGTTACAGAGTCAGAAGTCACAACCCTCCTGTAAGGAACGTTGCCAACCTGACAGCAGCTCTACAGGATGAGTGGAACAACCTCGACCAAGCTGTGATCCGGAACACCGTAATGTCCATGAGGAGGCATTGTGCAGAATGTGTGCGAGTCCGGGGTGCTGCAACATCCTACTGAAGTCAATTGTGGAGTTACTCATGAAGAAATAAAGCTGATTAGCCAAGTTTGATATTGAGTACTGTACATCAACCTGTTATCTGCATTTTCATGCCTTATCACATGATCTGCCAGTTTAAACCGTCATTAGACATGCATAATGTATAATAACCTAAATTGCCATTAACTTTTCAGAAACGACACCTGCCCATAAATCAGGGTTAGGGTTAAGGATAGGGTGGTTAGGGTTAGGGTTAGGGTTAGGGTTAGGGTTAATGTTGTTAGGGTTAGGGTTAGGGTTATGGTTAGGGTTAGGGTTATGGGTTAGGGTTAGGGTTTAGGGTGGTTAGGGTTAGGGTGGTTAGGGTTAGGGTTAGTGTTAGGGTTAGGGTGGTTAGGGTTAGGGTTGGGTGGTTAGGGTTATAGGGTTAGGGTTTAGGGTGGTTAGGGTTAGGGTTAGGGTGGTTAAGGTTAGGGTGGTTAGGGTTAGGGTTAGGGTTAGGGTTAGGGTTGTTAGGGTTAGGTTTAGGGCTAGGGTTAGGGTTGTTAGGGTTAGGGTTAGGGTTGTTAGGGTTAGGGTTTGGGTTAGGGTTAGGGTGAAAATTTCTCTTGAAAACATGGACCTGCCCCTATACAGGGTCTATCAAAAAAAAGTATACAGTCAGAAAAAGGTCTCAAAAATGAAAATTGTATTATATTCAGAAAATCTCTCAATACACATTGGTTGAAGATGGTCTCCTGCTTTTATTAGCATCATGATTATCGTCAGCATTTCGCGCCAGAGTGAACACGGGCTACTTTAGTTAACCACCTTAAAATTGGCTTGCGCACAAAATTGCTAAGTTCAAAACTGGATCAGAGGCCATGAGAGGCAAGTGTGGCATGTTCTTTGTTAATTATCAATTCTTTGGAGAATTTTCTTAACCGTTCTTGATCTTCTTTCGCAACAACATGAACGGTTAAGATTACTTAGAAATGATTAATGCGGACATTGTTCCAGTCATCAATCGAATGGCCCGTTATCGTCGCCACAGAAGTGGACAGTTTCAGCGCGCTTGGTGGGCACAAGATGGTGCCCCACCACATAGGAGGAGAACTGTTACAGAGCGCCTGA
Source organism: Zoroaster sp. YZ-2022 (assembly GCA_029582265.1). Lineage (NCBI taxonomy): Eukaryota > Metazoa > Echinodermata > Asteroidea > Forcipulatida > Zoroasteridae > Zoroaster > Zoroaster sp. YZ-2022. The sequence continues at coordinate 1,502,857 of CM055818.1, read as the reverse complement.
CAGAACTTTTTGGAAACCATGTGATTGCATTGAACCGGCCCGTGGAATGGCCGCCGAGATCACCAGACTTCGCCATTGGAGATCGCCATTGGACTTTTTCCTGTGGGGACATCTGAAGTCCAATATTTATGTTACTCCACCAGCGGACCTGGATGACCTTGAGAGACGGATAACAGCCGAGATCAATGTTCTCAGGCAAGACAGAGCAGTGATTAGGCTTGCCGTTGCCGATATGCCGAGGAGGACACGAATCTGTGTGGAACGAAATGGCGGTCACGTGGAGGACTAAGGGTGAAGAAAATTCTCCATTCTATAGATAAAACACTTACCTATACAACACTTACCTATAATGACCTAAATAACCATTAACTTTTCAGAAGCGACACCTGCCCATAAAACAGTCAGAATCAAAGATCGATCTTTATCTGAATACCAACCGGTATGTCATTATCTATTTCAGAAATAAAATGATACAAAGTTATATCTCATCACGTCAGAATGCTCGTGTTTCGTCTTATGCCGCCCCCACTTTTCCAAAATGTAGTTCGCCCCAAAAATAGTTGAGACCCAAGGTGGTTCCATATCTTAAAATGACACATTATCATTTACAGTAAAACAATATAAAAGGGAACACACAATATTTATAAAGCGATAAATCGCCTCAACATGAGATCTCCGACACTCCTTCGGACCCTATCATACCGAGACACGATGAGCTAAAAAATCACAGGGTCTGAATAAAAAGGGTTAGAATCGCCAATAACGACTGACCGATGTGAGCATGCGTCGTGGCAGATCAAGGTACTAATGGAGTGTCATTTGTATCTCAGGTTTGGCAGAGATTAGTAAGTGACATTTCTAAGTCTAATCTCATTATTGAACAAGAAGATAAGATTTGGGTGGTTACCATAATCTGAATTTGCTAATACAAAGCTTGGCAATCGCGATAACGTAATTAACAAACCTATTATTAAGACATTTCTTATTATCAACACCAAAGATGACATCTTCGGCACTGAGAGTAATGTTGTTGTTAACATTGGAAGAAATCACGTGGTTGACATTGTCCCAAACATACCAAATATTTTTGCAAAAAAAGAAAAAATGATCAATATGATCAATAACATTACAGGTGTCGCATATATTGGAGTCTGCTTTACCCATCTTATACAGGGTGGTTCAAAAAAAGTTAACATAAGTTTAAGGTGATTGTTCACCCACCTCCTACAAATCCAGAGAATTTGTGTTTACCTAGTGTTGATGAGTAGGGTTTTTAGAAATAATCCTGAAAAAATGCTAGGTCTAGCTGAATTGGATCTCAAGATATGGTCCATTACAGATGGCATGTACAAAACTGGCTTGTCCACGGCAGCTTCATTGTAACTCCGTTAGATTTTTTGCTTTGGGGCGATGTCAAATCAAGAGTGTACAGCGAAGGCCCTCCATGGACAATAAACGAACTAAGACGGCGAATTGAAAATGCCTTCACTGCAATCAGAAGAACACGCCTAACGCAACATGCAGTGCAACACATGCAAGACAGGGCACTCACATGTATTGCAAACCAAGGGCGGCATGTTGAAGACAGAAACTAAAGTTAAGAAGCTCCCGTGGACAAGCCAGTTTTGTACATGCCATCTGTAATGGGCCATATCTTGAGATCCAATTCAGCTTCCTTCCTCCATGGCTAGACCTAGCATTTTTTCAGGATTATTTCTAAAAACCCTACTCATCAACACTAGGTAAACACCAATTTCTGGATTTGTAGGAGGTGGGTGAACAATCACCTTAAACTTGGGTTAACATTTGTTTAACCACCTTGTATAGCATAGTATTTGTTGGATAGATATTGTGAAGAATTTTCCAGTTAAGGGATATAAGAGGCGCTTCATTGGTACATTGAGGGACTCTCTTCCATATGTGGTCCCAATTAAAATTGTAGTGGGGAAATTTGTTCATCCAAAAGTTATAACAAGTTGGCACAGTGTATGTTGATTCAATCATGATATTTTTAAACACGCTGGCGTTGCAATTATCAATGCGTATGTTATTGAAATATATATCAGCGGTACCCTCATAAGGGACGAACCTTGTTTTCCAATCTATAGGAAGAGCATTGCGAATAATAAAATAATCAATAAAAGTTCTTAGGTTATGCGGCATACAACGCTGGACTCTTGCACAGATAACATTGTGCCCGTATCATTGAACAGGTCATTAACCCTTATAAACCCCTTTTTAATCCAGTCACGCATATAAAGGGTTCTATTGTTGAGTTGAATAACATTATTGTTCCATATGATTTCGGCACCAGGGTTTCTGATATCGTGATTGTATACAACAGGTTTTATGCTGATCCATGTTTTGATCAGAGATGAGTAAAACATTGGTAAGCTGTTAACGATACTGACACAATCGTTGTTCATATTGATAAACGAACAGTTACATTTGAATACACCAATGTCAAGACCAATTTTACCCACATGGTATAAATCAACGTTTTCGTTCACAAGTTTCTTCATCCAGGAGAGCTTCAATGAGTTGAGAAAAGACTTAACATGAAACATTTTAATCCCACCCTTATCATAATCGGAAATAACTGTTGTGCGCTTTACAGCTTCATTTCTGTTCCAAACAAATTTAAAAATAAATTATTTAATTTTGTCACTACGTTGTCTGAAATATTAGTAGCAGTAGCAGTATATGTGAGTTGTGAAGCTAACAGAGTTTTTACAATTAAATTACGACCAATCATTGACAACCCTCTCATTTTCCATGCGTGAATGGAGCTCTCAATTTTTTGGACTATTATAATAGCTATTATTATAGCTGGACTATTATAATACGGGATTCCATAGTTATTTGTATGAAATAACGTTATAAAAACTTGTATTTTTTTTTTTTTTAAGTAATACAAAACAAAACAAAACGAAAAATTGCTGTGAAGCATGCCACCTTTCCCCTGAATTCATTTTGCCGCCATGAATGCTTTTAGCTCAGTAGAGCTATCTCATGCTTTTTTTTAATCAATTATTCATCAAGCGCGGTAACGAAATTGCTCTTGTATTCAGACTGTTAGATATCCATCCTTGTGACACATAATAGCGATCATTACTCACTGAAATCAAGGTCGTAACAAGTAGTATGAAGCAAACATGTCAATTAAAGTACGTCACATCTTTGAAAGGATGTTCCAGTGAACGGAGGAGGGGGTGGGGTGCTGCGCTTTTGTATTGCCATACTTCTATACCAGGTGTTGGTACATCCAGGTGGTCTCCATGGTAACTGTAAACATTTTTGTTTCAATAATCCAACCAGTAGGTAGGCAGAGCGCACGTGCGTATAATACCGATAAACCTATATGAAGAGTAAGTTATAAAGCTATATATGTACGTCATATCCACATGTCAGCTTCTGATTGGTTGACACATCTTTAAAAATACCCAATCAGCATCATCAAGCTTGCGGGCACGACTGTTTTAAGGAGCAAGAGTTGAGCGGTTTCAGTTACCAGCGCGGCAGGGAGAGGAGACGCAAACCTGGAGTTCCAGAAAGCTTTCTTTCATCGTGGATAGAGTTGTTCCTTACATTTCCTGAGGAGATTACATCTAGTTTCATCGGTTGACAGGACATCGCATCCTCGACGAGATGACCACCATACAATGGATGAGATTCTTGGTAGTTGTGATGGGTGGTAAGTAAAACATTTTCTTCTTTTTGCCCAAGTCTGGAGTTCAATTTCAATACTTCCATTTCCTAACGAACTCCTTTTTGCTGTGTTCATCCATTTTCTAATGAACCCATTTTTGTTATGTGTTCCTCCATTTTCTAATGAACCTCTTTTTGCTGTGTTCCTTCATTTTCTAATGTACCCCTTTTTGCAGTTCCTCCATTTTCTAATGAACCCCATTTTGCTGTGTTCCTCCATTTTTGCTGTGTGCCCCTATTTCTAGAACCCTTGGTTTTTATTTAGATATTCTTTTAAGCAGGTTGGAAGATACATTTCTAGAATTCAATTTCCCCATGCCTATTATTAACCGTTCTAGTCAACTTACTATCGACCAAATTAAAACTTGAGATTTGAATTATTTCGATGACATTTGCCTCATTTCCTTTGACTTTGAGAGTCTATACTAACATCCACATACAGGTTACATCCATTTGTCAAATTGTCAATTATATTTTCTGAAACTGTACAATTGTACATGTAAATATAATAATTTTTCAGTCAGCAACTTTCTCTTTAAATACAAATATTGGCGTTCAAATTGACAGCTATCATTCTGCCCAAATTTCTAATTTGGTGTTATCTTATATGGAATTCCTTTTTTTTCATCAACTTCACGAATCCCAATTGATTTCTTTTTGTGAATTAAATCGATGGTTTCAATCACGAAGATTTTAACCATAATTTTTCTACCCACAATCTATACCAATCACTTTTACTGTAAAACCATTAACTTTTTAGACCTCCAGCTCTCCGTTGACCATTTTACTCTTCTTAATGTTAAATTTCTTTATTGATCGCAAACCTTTCAAAAAATTAAGTTATATTAATGCCACTTTCAATCATAACCCCAATTTATTTTTAATGTCGAATTGCCATCATTATAAAACCTACTCTGCCTGCAGTCAAGAATATATCTATTGCAATTCAATTAGACTCCTTAATGTGGTTTCCATAAGTCTATTATCAACAGATTTAAGTTTTCATCATGTTTTTCCCCCGCAAACATTGTTTTCTCTTATTGTTATGTTAAACTCGTTTTCTGTGCTGTCAAATTTAACAAGACTAGTAATAACATGTTCTATGCCCGTATTAAAAAGGCAGTCGTCACGATCAGAGAAGTCCTTGTGTAAGATGAACACAGTCATTGCAAATTACTGTCTCATTATGCAGCAGCAATGGTAATATGACCTTATCATGTAAGGAATTATTTTCAGTCACTGAGTTAATCTAAAACTAGCACTGAGATTCCATGTCCTGTTGATCGTGACGACTGCCCCTTTAAGGTTCTTAACAAATACAAGTATCTTATCAAGAACCGTTTCTCTTTGATTGCCGTTTCATCTAATGATGTTAAACTTAAACAATAACTTCGCACTAGTGGTAGACTTTATTAACAAAATTTGCTCTTTCAAACCTTTTTGTTTATTTTTTACACCCACCTGTTTTTTTAAAATGATTATAGACGCTTTCTTCCATCCACGTTATTTCCTTAGTCCGTTTAATCAGTCACTTTTGTTCATTTAAACGTTTAGACACGTTCTGTTTTATATTCCCATCCACATAATATTGTTTCCAGTCATCCACCACATTAGTTAGTCATTATATGAGTTATTTTCCACTGCTCATTATCCTCCTCGTATATAAGCTGCCCGCTCTCTTATCCAAATGTTGCCACCGTCCTTCCCGTGAATTGTGAGCCGTTCTCTCTGCGTTCATTACGGCACGTTTCCAGTCATGCATTCCATCTGTTTTTATGCTCATCATACTTGCGAGTAGGATAATCAGCTTTTGTTCACGTTTGTTTCCCATACTCTACATGTCCATACTGCACATGTGTATTAAATTTTCACAATTAATTTGCTATCAGTTATTTCCTTTATAATTTATTTTAATGTACAAAATAGTCATTTTTACCAATCCTTGTCTTAATATTATTCTACCCTTTTTCACGTTATGGAATTTAGTAGTTTAATCCCAGGTTTTTCTTATCTTTTCATAATGCCCTTATAATAAAGTAGTCTGTTCTACGTTATTCTATACAAATAAATTTCAACGTCTACTTATTTTGTTGATCTTGTATTGTCCTATATATATTGTCTTAATCTACAGCTTATTTTCACCCGCTCAGTCTTTTTCCTTACATTTCTTAATGTTTGTTCACATCACTTACCTACTTCACCCTTCGTCAACTATATACGGTTTCCTTCATCAACTGAATATGGCTTCCTTCAACTGTATATGGCTTTCACGTATCATTCATTCAAGTGCTATTTTTTACCAACTATAGGCCTACTGTTTTGTCCGTTATCTCCCTTCAAACATTGTGACTTTTTCTCTTGTATTAACGTTACGTTGCATAGTTGTTGCTTTCGACGTTTTATATCGACCTTTTGTTCATCTCCACACACTTCCATTCAAGTTTCTGTCTGATTTTTATAGACTTTTTTATATACCCAGTTTTTTGTATAGATTTCATAATTGTTGTGGATACACCCAACCCCTACCCTCTATGTCAGGTTACACCACATGCGTAATTCCATGGTTACTCACGTTACATTTTGGAGGTATTGGACCCACTCTTAATGCCATATTTTCCTTATATATTTTATACTCATCAGTTTTATACTCATCAGGTCGCATTTATACTCAAGACCGTACTCGGCACAAAAAAATGATAATTTAAGAAATTTGTTATATAAATATAATGCCTATGCTATATAAGAGAATAATGCTGGTTACTCATGGTACATTTTTCAAACATGCTTACATTATTGTGTATTCTCTTATATAGCTTACATATAATACTTTCTTAATTTCTTAATAATTTCTGAAATTATTATTTTGTGCTGAGTGAGGTCTGGGTATAATGCTACTGTGAGAAAACTGATGAGTGAAATATACCGTATATTATGGCATTGAGGGTGCTCCCCAAACTACAACAATGTAACACGAGTAACCATGTAATTGCTCGCATGTATTAACATTCACCTGCCTAATCCCTCTCTTTAACGTTTTAATATATCATTAGGTATGTAATATAGGGCTGTTTAAATCTTCTTTTTAGGTTTGTGTTCTCGTCTAGTTTGTGTTCTAGTCAGGTTCCTGTTTTAAGTCAGATTTCGTGTCTTAAAGATATACCGGTACACACATTTTTTTTCCTTTCAGTTCTATATTGGACAAAGGAACCGCAGGCTCTGTGTTTGAAAAACATCTACACTTTTCATTTTCTTTTTTACTTAGTCAAGTTTAAAACATAATAATTCCCCTTTTGTTATTATTATTATTATATTTTTTTTACCTCAGTGACCATTCCCTTCAGACATAAATATTCACCTCCACAACCCCTCTATTTTTAAGTATATTTTTCTTCCTTTCGTGTTGAGTTTGACAAAGTCTGAATCTTTATAATCAGTCGTCACTCTCATTCTACGCACTTCTTGGAATAGTTATAATCCATTAATTTTTGTCCACGGTGATAGAACGAACGTTTTAGCACATCGTGCGATATGTTTACGGCTAATAGACATTGTGTTTATTTGTACTCAAAACAATAAACACGTTTACTAACCTCTTCATTTCACCCATACGCTGTTGCCATGTACGCCTCTGTAAAGTTATGAATATGGATTATGAAACTATAATACCAAAAATAAATACTAAATTTTAATGTTGAAATTTTAATGATGAAAAATTGCCGCGTAAATTTACCAGTTTAAATGAACATAAAGATGCATTTTCTATGAGTTCGCGTTTTCACTCAAAATAAATTTCCTTTCCAATCGACACACTTCTAATTTGTTATAAAAGGAAAGAAGTTCAAACTTTCAACTGAGTAATTTCGCAAAATGAATTATCCACTAGGTCATAAATTAATTTATTCATTTAATTCCTCTTTATCTATTCAATGGTCAAATCCTATATTGAATTTACTTGCATATTACTACAGGACAAAAGCACTGTTCAGATTTAATCAACATAAAGATATCAGGATTCACATGGAGTGTACAAATCTAGATCAAACCCCTCAACTGCCCCTGTCAAAATTGATTACAGTTGTACGTGTTAAGTCGATGATTTTATCAAGCATCCCTGGAAATCTTTCTGTTTGATGTGCTATCATTTTATTCATTGAATAAAATGATAGCACATCAATTAATTATTACAATTTGCCAAAGTTACAATAGTCCCTATAAACAATCTGAATACATTTTCACTATTTTCTCGCAAACGATACAGCGTAATAAGGTAAAACTGTCATAGATTGTTTGTTTCTATCTTGCTTCAAAGGGAATCAGTACACTTTTAGAAGCAGTTTTGCCAACATTACATATCTAGGTGTAAAATGACTTTAAATGTATATGGACTGTGACTAGATACAAAGTATAGTTTCAATTGGAGTGTGTTTCGTTTGTCATTGTAACGCCATTTTTATATTTTATGACAAACTTGGGGTAAACCCCCAGATATGTATCCATTTACAAGTCATTTGACAAGGATTTTGAAGTGACCCTCATTTTGTTATTTAAAACCATCTTTTAAGAGGGGTGACTAGTACTAACGCATCCAGCATAGCCGATCATTTAGGGTCCTCGTTTACAGATATATAGGGTGACTAGTACTAACACATCCAGCATAGCTGATCATTTAGGGTCCTCGTTTACAGATATATAGGGTGACTAGTACTAACACATCCAGCATAGCTGATCATTTAGGGTCCTCGTTTACAGATATATAGGGTGACTAGTACTAACACATCCAGCATAGCTGATCATTTAGGGTCCTCGTTTACAGATATATAGGGTGACTAGTACTAACACATCCAGCATAGCTGATCATGTAGGGTCCTCGTTTACAGATATATAGGGTGACTAGTACTAACACATCCAGCATAGCTGATCATTTAGGGTCCTCGTTTACAGATATATAGGGTGACTAGTACTAACGCATCCAGCATAGCTGATCATTTAGGGTCCTCGTTTACAGATATATAGGGTGACTAGTACTAACACATCCAGCATAGCTGATCATTTAGGGTCCTCGTTTACAGATATATAGGGTGACTAGTACTAACACATCCAGCATAGCTGATCATTTAGGGTCCTCATTTACAGATATATAGGGTGACTAGTACTAACGCATCCAGCATAGCTGATCATTTAGGGTCCTCCTTTACACAGATATATAGGGTGACTAGTACTAACGCATCCAGCATAGCTGATCATTTAGGGTCCTCGTTTACACAGATATATAGGGTGACTAGTACTAACGCATCCAGCATAGCTGATCATTTAGGGTCCTCGTTTACACAGATATATAGGGTGACTAGTACTAACACATCCAGCATAGCTGATCATGTAGGGTCCTCGTTTACAGATATATAGGGTGACTAGTACTAACACATCCAGCATAGCTGATCATTTAGGGTCCTCCTTTACACAGATATATAGGGTGACTAGTACTAACGCATCCAGCATAGCTGATCATTTAGGGTCCTCATTTACACAGATATATAGGGTGACTAGTACTAACACATCCAGCATAGCTGATCATTTAGGGTCCTCATTTACACAGATATATAGGGTGACTAGTACTAACGCATCCAGCATAGCTGATCATTTAGGGTCCTCATTTACACAGATATATAGGGTGACTAGTACTAACACATCCAGCATAGCTGATCATTTAGGGTCCTCGTTTACAGACATATAGGGTGACTAGTACTAACACATCCAGCATAGCTGATCATTTAGGGTCCTCATTTACACAGATATATAGGGTGACTAGTACTAACACATCCAGCATAGCTGATCATTTAGGGTCCTCGTTTACAGACATATAGGGTGACTAGTACTAACACATCCAGCATAGCTGATCATTTAGGGTCCTCCTTTACACAGAGATATGATAAATACAGAAATACAATCCAAATTTCAAAAGACAACCTCTTCCCCTTCGACCAACAACTCAGGCAGGTTGATATAATTAGTTACAAGCTGCGTCAATCCACGTCAAAACCTTATGGGCTGTTGATACAAATTTAAAATATAGTTTTCAATAGAATGTTTTTTTTTCTCTGTCATTATATTTTTTTATAATTTTGTGACAAACTTGAGGGCAAACTTCCGGATGACTTGTATCCATTTTCAAGTAATTAGACAAATATTTTCTAGTGGTTCTTATCAAACCAGAAGTTGAAGTTTATGACGTTCGTTTTCATTGGTGGCTGGGGGGTGGGGGGGTGGGAGGTGAACATGAGCTCTCTTTATTGCCATGGTTACACATTTACAGTAGAGTTTGTTTTGTGTCTCCTTATTGCCGTGTGCTCTCCGCAACTGCTCAACGAATTGGTCATTATTTTTAAAGTTAGGCAGGTAAAGTTTTTTATCGTTCATAATATTTTTCATTTATATTTCACTTTTCTTGGTGTGGGAGGTAATCTTAGTCTTCATAATAATGAAGGAATAAAAACTCTGAAAATAAGAAATTAGACCTATATAAACAAATGTATTTTTTCTCCATCTCACCTTTGACAACAATTATACGCCACTGGCAGCCGACGGATAATTATCACGTTGTATCACTCTATGTCAAAATGGACAAAGGCTGAATTCCTTGGGGGAGAGTTCAATCTAACTCATTAACTCATAACACACATTGTGATTATATTTACGTGGTGTGAAGGAGATTATGACGTGACATCTTTCCAATGTCACAAATAATATCATTAGCATTTTGCTCAATGTTACAAAACTAGCCGACCAAATTTAATGAAATTTGTAATGATATTTTGGCCTATTAAAAACTCCATAAGGCTATGCGTTTTCTTTTGAACAAATTACTATGGCAACAGAGTTTATATTAATCCTGTAGTTTTATTTAAGAATTGCTAATAATGCTATACCGTACAATGATATTACCCTATAAAGGATTGTAACCAGTAAAAACCAAGACAACCATCTGGGTACTAAACAAAATTACAATGAATCATCTTTAAAATGTTCATAACAGGGACAGATATTTCATGTTATGAACCCAATGGTATGGACAGAGCCAATTAGCCGACGTTTCCTGTGCCCCCCCCCCCCCTCTTTCAACCACCATGGTTCCTAGTTTTAATCCACATTCTATGTTTGGATAGGAACTATTGGCAATTTAATTTCGCCTTGGAAATTATATCTCAGTGACTTATAATCAATACGTAAAAGCAGCAGTACGTATTGTAGTCAAATTAGTCAAATTATTTCCAAACTGAGATTAAATTAATACGTTAGAATAAATGCAAAGTTCGTTTTTTCCATTTTAAAAATCTGAATAGATTTGAACTATTCTCATTCAAGATGCATATTCCTTGTGAATCCTTATTTTTCGTTCTTTTTGCTATAACATTTTATTGTGAAGATTGGTTACATCACCAGCTTTACACAAACAATGCAAAAACTTGGGTTTTCAAAACTACACCAGCGGTGTTTGTATTGGGAAACCCACCCAATATAAACACAATATAAACACCATGAAAGAATAAAGTTGACACCATTGGTGTCATTTTAATACCGTATTATTTACAGGGAAGTACTTCATGATGAATTAATGATGCAATGTGATAACTTCATTCGATGTGCATCTATGGACCATTTAATTATTTATTTATTAAACTATTTTGTGAAATAATTGCATTGTAGGTACATGTATCTCAGTACATCATTTTTTCTATGCTATCATTGTATATTGTTTGTATTCATGTTTTTTCTTTGTTTCCGCGCCTTGAGCGCCCAGCAGGGTGGATATGTGCGCGCTACAAGTCTTTATTATTATTATTATTATTATTATTATTATTATTATTATTATTATTATTATTATTATTATTATTATTATTATTATTATTATTATTATTATTATTATTATTATTATTATTATTATTATTATTATTATTATTATTATTATTATTATTATTATTATTATTATTATTATTATTATTATTATTATTATTATTATTATTATTATTATTATTATTATTATTATTATTATTATTATTATTATAATTATTATTATTATTATTTTTTTTTTTTTTCTTTCAGTGGAGTTAAAAAAAACTCCATTTATTGCATCACTGTTTCAACAAACAAACTTTTACAAGATACAAACATTTCCACAATTACAAAGTATCACAAATAAAACAACAAAGACATTACAAAGCACTTAAACTAACGAAATAAATAAATAAAATTAAAAGCGACAACAAATGGAATTAACCTTATATACACAGATTAAAAATACAAATACACAAGTGGAAATTCATAAAGCAAAATAAATCAAAACAAACATACATCGGATGCAATAAAGTAATAACAATATATAATGCATGTTACATTTCAGGAAACTGAAACGAAACTTAATTGAAAAAGAAACATTCGCACAATTTGTCAAATGGAAATTAATCAGGCGAAATAAATCACAAAAAACATAATGGATGCAATTAATTATTAATAAACATAATGCAAGTATAACTATAATGCAATTATTCTGAAGTTAATCATCACAATTAAATTACAATTCACCAAATGTGAAACAAAGAAGCGAAATAAATCACAAACAAAGGTAGATGCAGTAATAATCACAATGCAAAGAAATTAAAACAAATCATACATGTAAACAAAAAAATGCACATATAATACAATTCGTCAAAGAAAAATAATGAAGCGAAATAAAACACAAAACAAAATTGGCAGATGGAAGTAATTAAACATAATGCAAGTACAACTATAATTAAATTATACGGAAACTTTTCACAAAATACGACATTTCAAATTAACAAAATTTACACAAAGTAATCGTAAACAAAACAGTCGCACAATTAAAGGTAATTCGTCAAAAATAGAAAATTATGAAGCAAAGTATAACACAAAACAAAAACATAGCGGATGAAATGAAATAATAAAACATAATGCATGTACGACTATAATGAAACTGTCGAACAAATACGACATTTCAAATTAACAAAAGGTACATTAAGTACAAAATAAATCATGCACAAACAAATTGTAGAAAGAAATTTAGCAATGCATTATAAACCAGATATAGCTGTTAAAAGGGGAAAGTAATTATACCATCTTTAACTGTACATAAAACATGGTTATGAGCATAGGTATCTATAAATTCATGTTCGGGGAGATTTTTGTTTTCTAGGAGGATAAAACCTTTCAAAACGTTAATATATTTTTTCATAATGTCGGGACAAATCTTTTTAGGGTTTTTAACAATGTCGCATCTAACTGACCAAATTACCCGGTGCAATTTCCCTATGACGCAAAGCGCGATGTTATTCATATCTTTACCAAGAATTCTGTTGATATCGTTTATATACATAATTTTATTTTTGGTATATTTGCGCAAAATCTGTTCTACAAAAATCCAAGCGTTAATATGTGTTTGGCAATAAATAAACAAGTGTTCAATGGTTTCTTTCTCCACACCACATAATGGGCATGTGTCGTCTGGAGTAATTTTCATTTTCATAAGTTTATCTTTAGTGGGCAGAATCCGATGTTTTAATTTAAACCAGAGATCTTTGTCTTCATGATCAAGAAGTTTGCACCCTCCATTTTTCCAAATGTTAACCCAATTGAATTTAAAATTTAAGTTAACAAACTTTTTCCAGCTGGTTTCTGCTATAGAAATAGCATTGTTCATGCTAGAAAAGTTACGGTATAACGTTTTACTGGTTTCATTGGTCAGTGAAATATAGCAATCCTGATCTTGAAAGTTTTTAATTTCAAGCATTTTACAAACATGATTAACCGGTCCTTGTCTATTTTCGGCCAAGAAGTTATGGTGGATACATTTTTTCAATCTAGCTATTATTCTACCTGCATTCATAGGTTTGAGATTACAAATTTTGCCAATTTCATCCAGTGATTTAACTTTGCCGTCATGACAGACGTGACGTAATCTAGTCATGTTATTATTATTATTATTATTATTATTATTATTATTATTATTATTATTATTATTATTATTATTATTATTATTATTATTATTATTATTATTATTATTATTATTATTATTATTATTATTATTATTATTATTATTATTATTATTATTATTATTATTATTATTATTATTATTATTATTATTAATAATTCATGTGCTGCTAGTGATAGGCCTAAATTCCCTTTTACAACAACAAAAATCTTCATATAGAACAAATAGAACAAATATCCATCTTTAAACACAAAAGGTTAAGTTTACAAAGTAAGATTGATTTATGCATTATAATTATAGCATACCACACTGAACTATCATTCATTGGTAGTTTAAACATTCTTGAAATACTAGGAATTTAGGAAACAAATTCTGACTGATATTATAATTTTAACACAAAATTATAATGCTAATAAACGTTATCGTGTGAGATCAACTTAAATAAATAAATAAAATGCGTTAATAAATAACACGACTGTTGATAAAATTGACTTGAGGAAAGTGAAACAAATGCTTTACAAAATGAAAACATACATTTCCGAAAATTTCCGGTAAAATTGCCGAAAACAATTGCTTTACATATTTAATGCTTAATAACTCAATTCAATAAATAATGTAAATGAAACAATAGGCCTATTTGAGTAAATTAATTAATAACTCAATTCAATAATTAGTTCTTTTGATCTACAATGTAGATTCTTTAACTCTTGTTTTATTTAATTTTCTTTCTCTGTATGTATATTTACCTAATTGCTTAATTGATACTTAGTTTTTGTTTATTTGTGTGCATGTGAATTATTTCTCTTTGATAGATTTGTTTGTTTCTTTGTCTCTTCGTTCTTCGTTTCTCGTTTTCATTATACTTTGTTTCACGGTTTGTTGTTCCTTTTTACTGTTTTCAAGTTTCTCTGTTTGTTTGAGATATTTAATTTTGTTATGTATTCTAAGTTACCTGGTTTGAGTTCACGGTAGTCGCAGCACATATGTGTTTCCTTGGACAAGAACCGGATCCCAGCGAGTTTGGGAAACTTCGCTGGGTGATGCCAGCTAAGCTTAAACAGAGATGTGAATGTACCAGTATCATGCCTGGTGGTCTTAACACTTACACACCACAGAGAGACTTTAAACCGTTCTATACTGATCATCCACTGTTTACTGACTATCAACCAGATATTGACGACTATTTCAACTGTACAGGTGAGCATTGTGACATTTAAAGGTCCTGTGAAGAGTGTATTTACCAAACTTTATTTCTTGGTGCTGTTATATTGATTGGTATGAATTAAAAACAATTTTAAATGTTTTTTGTTTGTTTCGAGTGGATTATTATAATTGTTTATCTAATAATCAAAAATTTACCCCTGAATTTTCGAAGTTTTAACGAAATGTTTGTGACGTACACAAAGGCAGAGAATTTCTATGTACCGTGAAACGCAGCGCAAGCCCCCATCATGCGGTCGGAAAACACACCGACGGCAATACTAACATTACGGTGTTATTTTATTTTATGACCACTTCGCTCTGGCCAGCTTCACTTTAGTCGTCCAAATACGTCTTTAGTTTGGATCAGACGGAAATTGGTGTAGACTAACACCGTCTTTGGTGGTGTTGCTACAGCGACACACCTCGATGGCATTATAAAAAATAATAAGCTTCAAACCTGACAGTGGTGCGCTGTATACGACGCATGCATACTTGGGCAAGTGCTGTGGATCGCGGATCGCGGATCGGGAATCGCCTCAGTGTACGTAACTGTTAATGAGGGGGTATGGGCGTGTCGAAGCGCACCCCATAAATTTATAAATTAATATTTTTATGGTATAAACGTGAGGGGAAAAATTTACAAATGACAAATATATGTTCCAGTAGGCATACTTTATTGTATACAATGAAAAAAAAACCTATTTCACAGGACCTTTAAAATAACCCAGTGGCCTAGAATTGTTAAGTATGGTAAATATAATAACTGACGGGTAACAATTGCGTAATCTTGCATTCTAATTGCAAGTTGGTTTCCATATCAGCAAGCAATACTCATCAATTGAATCAATATAACCTATGGAGATATTCAATTACAAATAGCTGACTAGTGTTAAAGTCTAGTGACCTCGCAAGCTGGACCAGGATTATAGTTAACCCAGATAAAGGAGTTTGTTTCAAGACAAACCTTTGCCAAATGTATATTAATTTCTTTCACTGAAACTTCAATAATATTAGCATATACATCATATACAACTCAGAAATCAAAGCGTTTTTTAATACAACGATAGTTTCCGTTGTCTAATTGAGGAAAAAGGGAACTTTGGTGACCCCACATTGCAGTCTAAAATGTCCATCAAACAAATCTCTATTGTTTTATAAAAAATGACTTAAATGGCAGGTACAATATTGGCAATGTTAACAAAACTGTTTCCTAAAGTATACTTATACTTTCTTGAAATCAAGATACATTGTAAATAAACCTGTGAAAATATCACCTTATTACCATGTGATCTTAACGAAATAGTGAAAATACATTCAGATAATCGTTCGTATTCATTCTAATTCGGAATATAAGAAAGAGAATACCCTTTCCTAAATTCAAACTACAAATGATAGGCCTGTCCCTTTTTTGATACAATTATTTCTAGAGAAGATTGATGGCATCATCAGCATTACATCATTAGTTTCACATTATAATTCAACAAGTTATTTTAACATTATCATTTTAAAATTACCTTTTAATAAAATAATGATCTCCAAAAAGTCATTTATTTCAGATCATAATACTTAGAAAACATATTTATATTTCTCCAGATTGCAAAACCTCCTGTAAGAATGGAGGCCGGCTGGATGACAAAACCTGTCAATGTGTATGTGAGCAAAACTGGAGCGGCAGAAATTGTTCTAGTAAGTCAAATAATAAAGTTTGTTGTGTTGTTCAATGTGCTCAATGTTACCCCCCAAAAAATATTGTATTGCAGTACAAGATTGTCTCTAAAAATGTCTCATAATGTGAACTTGTTCACAATTTATTCAAAGATATAATATTTCTATAATAATAATAACAGCCTTTTTAGGCAAGTGCCTTTTCCAGAGGTAAAACACTCAGAATGTATATACACGAATCAGTTCAATGATAAATCTACAAAACTGTCTCTAGCCAAGGGGATAAAGGAAAACACTTTTGATTCATTTGTGATGAGTATTAAGAATATAAAAATATCACTTTTAGAGACAGTAAATACCTTTACCTCTAACACCCTAATCCACAAGCGACCTCAAGCATCTACCTAAGAATCATTGTAGCAGTATAGGCCTATTTCATTAAAATCAACATTATAGTTTTCACTCTGATAAAAAAAGCTTGTCAAAAAGAGACCTCACAGCATTGGTTACAAATCTATCATCATCATTAATTATCAAAGATGCATGCCTGATCTCACTAGCAAAGAGATGGTCACATGAGTATACAAAAATCGGCTACATTATTACATCTGTTGGTTTGATAAGAACAATAGCCCTATACGGGCATTTGTTTTTATACAGTTGAAATAAAAATACTGTTTATTTGACCTTCTTGACTATTTTTCTTTTCAGAGTGTCCATTATCCTGTGAGAATGGAGGTACACTGGATAATGGCACCTGTCAGTGTAAATGTGATCCAGACTGGCGTGGAAAAGAATGTTCTGGTAAGTAAGTAAATTAAAAAAAGGTATATACTTATGTACCTGTTTCCCTCTAGAAAATACATACAATTGTTATTTTATTCACTATAATAATGCAATAGGCCTAAAAGTGATTAATAATGATAATAGTCATTTTCTTTAAGAAAAAATGATTTGTTTAAATAATTGTGTATGGAATAGTTATTAGGAAGGTACAACATTGGTATTTACCATATTACAAATACTGAATTATTATCTGAAAACTTACTTGGTATAAAGTTGGTACAAGTATCAATCATCCTGAGAAATGACTCAAGTGTCTTCATCTTAGAGAAAGTATCAATCATCCTGAGAAATGAATCAAGTGTCTTCATCTTAGAGAAAGTATCAATCATCCTGAGAAATGACTCAAGTGTCTTCATCTTAGAGAAAGTATCCATCATCCTGAGAAATGACTCAAGTGTCTTCATCTTAGAGAAAGTATCGATCATCCTGAGAAATGACTCAAGTGTCTTCATCTTAGAGAAAGTATCGATCATCCTGAGAAATGACTCAAGTGTCTTCATCTTAGAGAAAGTATCGATCATCCTGAGAAATGACTCAAGTGTCTTCATCTTAGAGAAAGTATCGATGATCCTGAGAAATGACTCAAGTGTCTTCATCTTAGAGAAAGTATCGATCATCCTGAGAAATGACTCAAGTGTCTTCATCTTAGAGAAAGTATCGATCATCCTGAGAAATGACTCAAGTGTCTTCATCTTAGAGAAAGTATCAATGACTCAAGTGTCTTCATCTTAGAGAAAATAGGAATTGCTATGTTGAATTTACAAACGAACGAACATAAACACATTACATAACATGAAACAGTTTTTCGTCATTGTTCTCAACAACGTGAGCATCTGTTGTGAAACTTTCACAGATTAGTTTTATGATGTTTTTTTCCTTAAAAACTAGAGCTTTAGAGGATTGAAATGAATGTACGTTACCAAATACCAATGTTGTATCTTCCCTTTAATGTTTCTCTAGAGGGTTGAAATGAATGTACGTTACCAAATACTAATGTTGTATCTTCCCTTTAATGTTTCTCTAGAGGGTTGAAATGAATGTACGTTACCAAATACCAATGTTGTATCTTCCCTTTAATGTTTCTCTAGAGGGTTGAAATGAATGTACGTTACCAAATACCAATGTTGTATCTTTCCTTTAATGTTTCTCTAGAGGGTTGAAATGAATGTACGTTACCAAATACTAATGTTGTATCTTCCCTTTAATGTTTCTCTATAGTGTTGAAATGAATGTACGTTACCAAATACTAATGTTGTATCTTCCCTTTAATGTTTCTCTAGAGGGTTGAAATGAATGTACGTTACCAAATACTAATGTTGTATCTTCCTTTAATGTTTCTCTAGAGGGTTGAAATGAATGTACGTTACCAAATACTAATGTTTTATCTTACCTTTAATGTTTCTCTAGAGGGTTGAAATGAATGTACGTTACCAAATACTAATGTTGTATCTTCCCTTTAATGTTTCTCTAGAGGGTTGAAATGAATGTACGTTACCAAATACCAATGTTGTATCTTCCCTTTAATGTTTCTCTAGAGGGTTGAAATGAATGTACGTTACCAAATACTAATGTTGTATCTTTCCTTTAATGTTTCTCTAGAGGGTTGAAATGAATGTACGTTACCAAATACCAATGTTGTATCTTTCCTTTAATGTTTCTCTAGAGGGTTGAAATGAATGTACGTTACCAAATACCAATGTTGTATCTTCCCTTTAATGTTTCTCTAGAGGGTTGAAATGAATGTACGTTACCAAATACTAATGTTGTATCTTCCCTTTAATGTTTCTCTAGAGGGTTGAAATGAATGTACGTTACCAAATACCAATGTTGTATCTTTCCTTTAATGTTTCTCTAGAGGGTTGAAATGAATGTACGTTACCAAATACTAATGTTGTATCTTCCCTTTAATGTTTCTCTAGAGGGTTGAAATGAATGTACGTTACCAAATACTAATGTTGTATCTTCCCTTTAATGTTTCTCTAGATGGTTGAAATGAATGTACGTTACCAAATACTAATGTTGTATCTTCCCTTTAATGTTTCTCTAGAGGGTTGAAATGAATGTACGTTACCAAATACCAATGTTGTATCTTTCCTTTAATGTTTCTCTAGAGGGTTGAAATGAATGTACGTTACCAAATACCAATGTTGTATCTTCCCTTTAATGTTTCTCTAGAGGGTTGAAATGAATGTACGTTACCAAATACTAATGTTGTATCTTCCCTTTAATGTTTCTCTAGAGGGTTGAAATGAATGTACGTTACCAAATACTAATGTTGTATCTTCCCTTTAATGTTTCTCTAGAGGGTTGAAATGAATGTACGTTACCAAATACTAATGTTGTATCTTCCTTTAATGTTTCTCTAGAGGGTTGAAATGAATGTACGTTACCAAATACTAATGTTGTATCTTCCCTTTAATGTTTCTCTAGAGGGTTGAAATGAATGTACGTTACCAAATACTAATGTTGTATCTTCCCTTTAATGTTTCTCTAGAGGGTTGAAATGAATGTACGTTACCAAATACCAATGTTGTATCTTTCCTTTAATGTTTCTCTAGAGGGTTGAAATGAATGTACGTTACCAAATACCAATGTTGTATCTTCCCTTTAATGTTTCTCTAGAGGGTTGAAATGAATGTACGTTACCAAATACTAATGTTGTATCTTTCCTTTAATGTTTCTCTAGAGGGTTGAAATGAATGTACGTTACCAAATACCAATGTTGTATCTTCCCTTTAATGTTTCTCTAGAGGGTTGAAATGAATGTACGTTACCAAATACTAATGTTGTATCTTCCCTTTAATGTTTCTCTAGAGGGTTGAAATGAATGTACGTTACCAAATACTAATGTTGTATCTTCCCTTTAATGTTTCTCTAGAGGGTTGAAATGAATGTACGTTACCAAATACCAATGTTGTATCTTTCCTTTAATGTTTCTCTAGAGGGTTGAAATGAATGTACGTTACCAAATACCAATGTTGTATCTTTCCTTTAATGTTTCTCTAGAGGGTTGAAATGAATGTACGTTACCAAATACCAATGTTGTATCTTTCCTTTAATGTTTCTCTAGAGGATTGAAATGAATGTACGTTACCAAATACTAATGTTGTATCTTTCCTTTAATGTTTCTCTAGAGGGTTGAAATGAATGTACGTTACCAAATACCAATGTTGTATCTTTCCTTTAATGTTTCTCTAGAGGGTTGAAATGAATGTACGTTACCAAATACCAATGTTGTATCTTTCCTTTAATGTTTCTCTAGAGGATTGAAATGAATGTACGTTACCAAATACTAATGTTGTATCTTCCCTTTAATGTTTCTCTAGAGGGTTGAAATGAATGTACGTTACCAAATACCAATGTTGTATCTTTCCTTAATGTTTCTCTAGAGGGTTGAAATGAATGTACGTTACCAAATACTAATGTTGTATCTTTCCTTTAATGTTTCTCTAGAGGGTTGAAATGAATGTACGTTACCAAATACGAATGTTGTATCTTTACTTAATGGTTTCTCTAGAGGGTTGAAATGAATGTACGTTACCAAATACTAATGTTGTATCTTTCCTTTAATGTTTCTCTAGAGGGTTGAAATGAATGTACGTTACCAAATACCAATGTTGTATCTTTCCTTTAATGTTTCTCTAGAGGGTTGAAATGAATGTACGTTACCAAATACTAATGTTGTATCTTCCCTTTAATGTTTCTCTAGAGGGTTGAAATGAATGTACGTTACCAAATACCAATGTTGTATCTTTCCTTTAATGTTTCTCTAGAGGGTTGAAATGAATGTACGTTACCAAATACCAATGTTGTATCTTTCCTTTAATGTTTCTCTAGAGGGTTGAAATGAATGTACGTTACCAAATACCAATGTTGTATCTTTCCTTTAATGTTTCTCTAGAGGGTTGAAATGAATGTACGTTACCAAATACCAATGTTGTATCTTTCCTTTAATGTTTCTCTAGAGGGTTGAAATGAATGTACGTTACCAAATACCAATGTTGTATCTTTCCTTTAATGTTTCTCTAGAGGGTTGAAATGAATGTACGTTACCAAATACCAATGTTGTATCTTTCCTTTAATGTTTCTCTAGAGGGTTGAAATGAATGTACGTTACCAAATACTAATGTTGTATCTTTCCTTTAATGTTTCTCTAGAGGGTTGAAATGAATGTACGTTACCAAATACTAATGTTGTATCTTTCCTTTAATGTTTCTCTAGAGGGTTGAAATGAATGTACGTTACCAAATACTAATGTTGTATCTTTCCTTTAATGTTTCTCTAGAGGGTTGAAATGAATGTACGTTACCAAATACTAATGTTGTATCTTTCCTTTAATGTTTCTCAGAGGGTTGAAATGAATGTACGTTACCAAATACTAATGTTGTATCTTTCCTTTAATGTTTCTCTAGAGGGTTGAAATGAAATGTACGTTACCAAATACCAATGTTGTATCTTTCCTTTAATGTTTCTCTAGAGGGTTGAAATGAATGTACGTTACCAAATACCAATGTTGTATCTTTCCTTTAATGTTTCTCTAGAGGGTTGAAATGAATGTACGTTACCAAATACTAATGTTGTATCTTTCCTTTAATGTTTCTCTAGAGGGTTGAAATGAATGTACGTTACCAAATACTAATGTTGTATCTTTCCTTTAATGTTTCTCTAGAGGGTTGAAATGAATGTACGTTACCAAATACTAATGTTGTATCTTTCCTTTAATGTTTCTCTAGAGGGTTGAAATGAATGTACGTTACCAAATACTAATGTTGTATCTTTCCTTTAATGTTTCTCTAGAGGGTTGAAATGAATGTACGTTACCAAATACCAATGTTGTATCTTTCCTTTAATGTTTCTCTAGAGGGTTGAAATGAATGTACGTTACCAAATACCAATGTTGTATCTTTCCTTTAATGTTTCTCTAGAGGGTTGAAATGAATGTACGTTACCAAATACTAATGTTGTATCTTCCCTTTAATGTTTCTCTAGAGGGTTGAAATGAATGTACGTTACCAAATACCAATGTTGTATCTTTCCTTTAATGTTTCTCTAGAGGGTTGAAATGAATGTACGTTACCAAATACCAATGTTGTATCTTTCCTTTAATGTTTCTCTAGAGGATTGAAATGAATGTACGTTACCAAATACCAATGTTGTATCTTTCCTTTAATGTTTCTCTAGAGGGTTGAAATGAATGTACGTTACCAAATACCAATGTTGTATCTTTCCTTTAATGTTTCTCTAGAGGATTGAAATGAACGTACGTTACCAAATACCAATGTTGTATCTTTCCTTTAATGTTTCTCTAGAGGATTGAAATTAACGTACGTTACCAAATACCAATGTTGTATCTTCCCTTTAATGTTTCTCTAGAGGGTTGAAATGAATGTACGTTACCAAATACCAATGTTGTATCTTTCCTTTAATGTTTCTCGCATTGACAATGCTCTCGTTTTACTTGACCTACTTTTATGTTAAAACATTTTTATATAAAATTATCTTGTATTTATTTTGTCAATAGTCAATTAAATTCAATGTTTCCAGGTTTGGACAAGCTATTATGTGTGATCTCATTGGCAAACGGTTTTTTCACATGAGTACATAAAATATGTTGCAGTAATTAAAATCTACTGGATTGATAAGAACAATAACCTAATGTACAACTTGTTTTAAAAGAGAAAAATAAATAATACTTTTTACTTGACCATTATTCTTTTCAGAGTGTGCACTATCCTGTGAGAATGGAGGTACACTGGATAGTGACACCTGTCAGTGTTCATGTGATTCAAACTGGAGTGGTAAAAACTGTTCTCGTAAGTAAAATAATAATATTTTTGTGTAACTGTTTCCTTGAAAAACTAACAAAGAAACAAACAAATTAATGAACGGTGGACAGACGGATTGATGGACGCCCACCCGGACGGACGGAAATTTAAATTACATTATATCTTTCATTCTGATGAAAAAACTTGTCAAAAAGAGACCTCACAACATTAGTTACAAAACTATCATCATCCTTGATTGTCAAAGATGCATGCCTGATCTCACTGGCAAAGAGATGGTCACATGAGTATACAAAAATCTGCTACATTAATACATCTATTGGTTTGATAAGAACAATCGTGCATTGTTCCCTCGAAAATAAACTAACAAACAAACGAAAGAATTAATGAACGGTAGACAGACGAACAAACAAACACCCCAACAAACGAACGAACGAGAAAACTAATGTGACAAATATTTGACGGGAAAGACAGGCTCAACATACAATGTAGTAAGACATTGCTCTTGGTGTAATATTTCACATGGGTACTATCAGAAGTCTATTACCTACATGAAATGTACTGTGCCAGGCTGCTATAACCTACACCACGGCATTGTACTCCTAATGCGCGCACGCACAACGAGCTTGGTTTATACGGGTCTTGCTCCCCCTGCCTGGACCATGATAATAGAGGCGTGCTTGATAGCGACATAATATGGTCATTCCTCAAGTAACCACAACTAGAATGACTCAACTGTTCCACTGATTAAAACGATTGAACAAAAACAAAAGCTATCCAAAAAACTTGGAAAAATCAATCATTATAGTTAACAATTAATGACGGAATTTACTAAATTAATTTGAGCTATGAAAAAACAAATGAACTTTAAGCTGGTGGTGAAATGGAATAACATACCATGTAAATATAAACTAGAACGGTGCAGTCGCGCCATGGCATACTGATAGATGTGTATTAATCTATGGATGTTTGATATCTATCACCAACTTCATATCAAGTCAGTTTTTAGATTATAATTCAGTAATTTAATAATCAGATAATTAATACCTTCTGACACTCCCTTTAAAAGTCAACTCTAAATTTCATGAAAGTAGGTCAATTGGCGAAGGAAATAATCAAATCATGTTCAGAACATGAATCATGAAGGAAGGGGAAACTAGTCAAACTACAACATTGGTTTTTGAAAACATAAAACTAATTTGTGAAAGTTTCATCACAATACAGTAGGTTTTGAAGAAATGACGGAAATCTGTTGAAAGCAAAAGGTCAGTCGGCAAATTAGCTTCCACCCCCAAAGAAAATGCCTTCGCTACGCCCCTGATTACAGAGAATGTCATGTTTTATTTAAACAATTTAAACAATATCTTGCAATCCTGACTTTATTTTCAAGAGTGTGCGCTATCCTGCTCAGGTACGTTCAAACGTACACACGTTTTTAAAACATTTAAAGATCTATTATCGGTATTGTATAATACATTAGTTTTATCTTAAAGATTGATTACAACGGAATAATGATAAGTGCTGTGTTGCTGTTTTCGTTCGAGAAATATGTAATGATTACTAACATATTATTATTATTCAATAAAACTTGTTCCTTCATGCAAAAAAAAATCAATTTGATCGGCGTTCTACGACCCAGAAAAGCCCAGTTTCACGAAAAGCCCTCAACTCATGAATAATTAATACTTC
The DNA here is from genome assembly GCA_029582265.1 of Zoroaster sp. YZ-2022. NCBI lineage: Eukaryota > Metazoa > Echinodermata > Asteroidea > Forcipulatida > Zoroasteridae > Zoroaster > Zoroaster sp. YZ-2022. The sequence continues at coordinate 1,477,963 of CM055818.1, read as the reverse complement.
GTGTGTGACGTAGCACCCATGACGCTTTGTTACCCCCACGCTAGTCCATCGTGTGTACTGTATGCATTTACCATACATGCAATGCAGAACAACAGCGGACAAGCGACATCTTCTAGACTGAAAAACAGCGAAAATTTCCGATAGCAGCGAATATTGGGAAGATCACAGTATAGATGACGAAGAGGAGTTTCATATAGGCACTTCTGAGGATAGTGATGTCAGCTGTAGCGATGAGGGGAGCTCCCCAGACGTGGCGCTGAACCATACCGGTTCGAGCCACTTGCGGCGCCTGCAGTTGACCAGCCCGGTGACGGTGATCGTCAGGCCGAAGACGACGAACCAAATCCTGATGATAGACGGCTAAACACAGACTGGTAAGCCCACAAAATGATTCATGAATGAAATACTGAATGATGCTTCGTTTGATCATGGAGCTATAAAAAAGACTCCATGGTTTGATCAATTCGTTTCTGCTGTACAAAAATAGTTGTAGGCTATACAAAAACATGAACGAACATGATGGAGACCCAAGGTACATAATGTAGTAGTACATGTACATGTGTACAATTGTACATGTGTACAATACATGTACTGTGGAAATTTGGGGGTAATTACTATGTCTTGCGTTTTATGATTTGTTGGCAATATTAGCCAGTATTTATGAAGACATGATGGGAAAGTAATCACTAGCACTGCTCAAAATTCAAATAAAATCATGATCTTTTACCATCATGCTTTAAGCATAATTGACATTTAGTCTTTCCTTCAAATCAAAGGGTTGTAGCCCCTGCACAATAAAATGTTTGATCTGCCCATGGAAAAATGTATTCCTTCGTGATGTACCTGTCCTTGATCAGTTCATGGGGGATGTATTTCAAGATCAATTTTAAGTAGTGCAACCCCAATGACAAAGTTACTAAAATTATATTTTCCAAACTTTTTTTTGTAATAGGTGTTCGTGTGGACATTGTGTTCTTCAGCCTTTGCTCGCAAACTGTATATGTTGCAAAGAAGTTGAGAAGACAGAGAACATGATGCGGCAGCTGGACATCAACGTGGATGATCCCATCCATGATTGGTTTGATGCGATCTGCCTCCACCCAGGAGTGCTTGCAACATCGTATCTTCAGTACAGAGCATACTACATGTATGGCAGAGATGCAGTTGAAGGAACGCTTGACCAGTAAGTGATTTGAGTGTTGACTGAATGTACAAAGCCAATGTACCATCAATTTCAATTAATATTTTAGAGCAATGTCAGTTTGAATGATCTGCATATCAAGCAGATTACTTTGATTGACCAGAATGAGCACCGGTGTTTACTTCAGAGTAACCGCACACCTGAATATGACCTTGGTTGACCCACGTGCATCTATATCTTATTGTACATGCATTACATGTATGTAATTGTTTACTTTGATCATGATTGCCTTTTGGTATGGTTATAGTTTTTATAGCATTTCAGTTTCACATGGTGTTAACGTAAACAATATCGATACTCCACCATGCAAATCACAAATCTTATGTTTATAATTTTGTCTGATTTTTGTTTTGTTTACAGAAAATATCGCCATGTTGCATATCGGCAAGTGGTGAGGTGGTGTTGGGGTTATCTTGGCTGTTTCAACCGGGTGCCACTGCCATCATGTGTAATGGACGCAATCCGCAGGACGTTTCCCCAAACCCTGATGGACAGTACAAAGGATTTTCGTATCCACCACTGGATTAGACCGATTTGCTTTGTTTTAATTTTAAATTGGTAACATTCTTCCCTAGTTATAATGATCTGAGGGGAGTTACAAATTATTTTGTGCGTTCATAAACCATGATCAATGGCAGAATCAATTACGTGTGTATTTCATTTTGTGTCTTTTTCGGGGGAAGTTGATTAATTTAGCACTAATGTGAAATAAACTTGTTTTATGTTGCCAACAATACACTATGGTAAAAACATTACAAATTCGGTATGGCAGAAAGATGCCAAGAACTGAAAATTTGACAAGACCTTAGTACTTTCGAATAAATGACAAGACAAAATATGTATGTATTTGCAACCAACAATTGAGTTTATTTTTTAGGTTAAAATATCAAAATTAAAAAAGTTGCCTCTTGATGACAAAAACAACTTAATCAAAATCCTGTACATACTTGTTTGGAACTTGGCCATTCTTCTGTTAAACCGAACTGGAAATCCTTTGAAACTCGTTTCACACTTGCTTGCTCTTTTCCCAGGAAAAAACTTACAATCAGCATAACTCTACTGCTGAGCAGGTTCAGATTTTCTTGGATTAAAGCTAATTCAATTAGGTTTTTTGGCTTTGCATCACAAAAGGGAGAAGTGTGACAAAGACTAATATTGTAAATCTCATGTTGGTAAATCTCATGTACTTCTGCCTATAAAACTTAAAACTTGTTCCGAGTGTACAGTGGCAATAAATTGTAAAATACAAGAATAGAATAACAATAAATGTGTACAGGCCATGTCATTCTGTCTTCAATCAAATATTAATAAAAATATAAAAGACATGTATATAGCACCAAATCCATTTGAATAAAATGCTCCCAGGCCCTTTAAATATAATAAAATAACCTAAAGTAACAATAGCAAAGATTATAAAAGATTAAATACATGGGAGCCAGATAAAGTGATAAAACAGGCAAATATCAGCAGGGGCGGATCCAGGAATTTTGGCACGAAGGTGAAATCCTTTCGTGTATTATTCACGAACTTCACCCATTCCTTTGATATCGCAGGATCCCGCGGAAATTGAAAAAAATGAGTCTCTGGATTCTTAATACTATTTCTAGTGCATCCACCAACAACACATGAAGTCGGCATTACATAACTGTTACACAACAACGTCGAAAAAAAGCTTCATAAAACTTCATGCCTCTGCTGACGCATGAAAACGCATGTATAATATACACGGAAGTAACATGGCGTCTTCTTGTTTTACTCGGTGCTCATATGTGGTTATACGTCATCCCTTTTCGCTGGTTTACAAGTCCGCTGGTACTATATCGTGGATTTCATAGTGGATTTTCAATGGTCTTTGTCGGGAACCAGTGCAGGGCGGGAAATTTCAAAAATCGAAGAAGCGGGGTCTAATTTTTTCGGTCAAATTGCAACAAAATTATAAAGAGAAAAACATGACCACAACAATAAATTGTTACCTGAACACAATATAAACAAGGTTCGATAGTCAATTTAATGTGAGAGTTTTCGTTGTAGTCCATCTTTAATGAGCTCTGTGGTAATAATTGCCAAATTTGCACATATCAATATTATTGTTAAGCCCAAACCCCTCCCCATTACGCCAGGTATTCTCACATATGAATTGTCCCAATCCTTACATGAGGCACACACAATGTGATAATCCCCAGGGCGGCAAACAATCAAAAGATCGTCCAAAAACTTCATGCTTTCATAATTATAATCGAAGTCCCCACCCTTGGGTTCCAATAATTTGTCCAAATCCCCAGGTCTGACCTCGGGCGACGTGGGAATGGAAAAGGGCAACACAACTACATCAATATCGTTTAAAGGGACAGTATCGTCATGATCAGAGCAGACTTTCAACAGGGCATGGAATTGGGGTTCTAGTTCAAGATGAAAAAAGTGACTGAAAATTACTGGCTTGCTCATTTACGCAGCAGCAACAGTAATATGACATTATCATGTGGGTATTATTTAATTTTCAGTCACTGAGTTAATCTAAAACTAGCACTCAGATTCCATGTCCTGTTGATTGTGACAATATTGTTCATTTAAAGTAAATTTCAAATTTTGTTTATCCCCAGATTGGCCAAAATGAAGAAAAAAGAATGATTTTTAATAACTAAATTGTAGCTTATAAAACCCTTTGCTTAACAAAATAATAATAACTAGACGGCAGTGTTTGTGATATTACAAACACATAGGTGTTCGAGTTTTGTCAGGGCAGTGATGATGACGTCAGAATGTTTTTTAAAGAAACTTTGCATTATTATTTTTTAATGTTAAACTTTGACTTCCGGTTTGGACAGGAAGTAAAGGTCAAATTGGGGTCATGTTTTTGTAAATATTTTTGACAATTAACGATCTGTACAATGGTACAAAAATTTTGAATTTACCTCTTGTGGTTGTTGAGATATGATTTTTTTAAAATATTAAACTTTGACTTCCGGTTTGGACAGGAAGTAAGGTCAAATTGGGGTCATCTTTTTGTAAATATTTTTTGACAATTAACGATCTGTACAATGGTACAAAAATTGTGAATTTACCTCTTGTGGTTATTGAGATATGATTTTTTTAAATATTAAACTTTGACTTCCGGTTTGGACAGGAAGTAAGGTCAATTTGGGGTCACCTTTGTGTAAATATTTTTGGACAATTAATGATATGTACAATGGTGCAGAAAATGTCAATTTACCTCTTGTGGTTGTTGAGATATGATTTTATAAAATATTAAACTTTGACTTCCGGTTTGGACAGGAAGTAAGGTGAAATTGGGGTCACCTTTATGTAAATATTTTTCGACAATTAACAATCTATACAATGGTGCAAAAACTGTGAATTTACCTGTTGTGGTTGTTGAGATATGATTTTTTTAAATATTAAACTTTGACTTCCGGTTTGGACAGGAAGTAAGGTCAAATTGGGGTCATCTTTTTGTAAATATTTTTTGACAATTAACGGTCTGTACAATGGTACATAAATTGTGAATTTACCTCTTGTGGTTGTTGAGATATGATTTTTTTACATATTAAATTTTGACTTCCGGTTTGGACAGGAAGTAAGGTCAAATTGGGGTCACCTTTTTGTAAATATTTTTGGACAATTAACGATCTGTACAATGGTACAAACATTTTGAATTTACCTCTTGTGGTTGTTGAGATATGATTTTTTTAAATATTAAACTTTGACTTCCGGTTTGGACAGGAAGTAAGGTCAAATTGAGGTCACCTTTTTGTAAATATATTTGGACAATTAACGATCTGTACAATGGTACAAAAATTGTGAATTTACCTCTTGTGGTTGTTGAGATATGATTTTTTTAAATATTAAACTTTGATTTATCGTAATTCGATATCTGATGACCTAATCATGACGTCACATATTTTATTCCATCTACGTGTTAAGTTCTAAGTATATGCCAAGTTTCAAGTTCATGTGAAGTTTGCAAGTATGTGTTTTTTTGTAGACAATCTATGGGGAGAAGAAGGAGAAGAAAAAGAAAGAAAAAACGAACAAAAACAATAGGTGTTTCGGGTGCATACCCGAACACCTAAAAATCTACCATTGACCATAAAATAGCAGATACACAGAAGAAATTATTAAGGTGGAATGGCTTGAATAAACTTGTCTCAATCCTGCAATAACTCAAGTGTGCCGTGGTCTAAGTGCAAACTCCCCTAAGTTACAATCCCCTAAATTAGCCGAACTTGACCTTCCTGAATAAGGACAGAAAGCATACAACCTTATATGGCATGGTATCGGACACACTACAATTTTGCTCAATCTATTTACCCGTTGGTCAGAATCCAAAATGTCACTCATAGCCTAACTACGGGGAAAATTTACTGGCAAATCTACGGCCTCTGAATTACCACACTAGCGCTCAACCTACTGGGTTATCAAAGATGTATCGCACGTGTTTGTTGGTATTTACTGGCATTTTTTAAAATGGAAATTGTTATTTTCCTTTAAGAAAGGAAAGCGAAAAATTAAAAAAATTAGATATTTCACAAAATAACTGTCAGAAGGTCAGTTATAGAAATAGAAATTATCTGCCCAATTAAATTTTTGATTATACCATGAATTTTTTGTTTAACTATGTTTTCCCAT
>CM055818.1:1454733-1471636 GCA_029582265.1 Zoroaster sp. YZ-2022 | reverse complement strand
TGGGGGAAAACAACGGCATAGACGCAAAAACAGTTTGTATTTTCACCCTTTTTATAATGGTATATCCAGTGAGAGGATTCGCTGGTTCCGTGTGCGCGATATACATGCCGTCAGCACGCAGCCAGCGAGCACCAGTTTTGGGAGCGCATCATAGCGCATTGCATTGTATGTAGATTTAACAAGGTTGCCGTGAACTTGTAGAGAGTAGTCGTTATAATAGAGTTAGCCTGCACAGTCGTAAAAGTCGTAAAGAGACCGCATGTTCAAGTCATGCCCGAGGGTGGTGCTATATATGGTAAGTCCAGGAGCATTGTATATTGTGCATGTGTTGTACTTAATACTTTGTAAGGTGGTTACTGTCGAGGAATTTCTGGGTTTGGGTAGAATGTCGTATCCGACCGCCACTTTTTCATTCAATATAACCGATGAAGTAATCTTACCCCCTAGTAAGGTGGAGAACATGGATGATGATGGACATATACTCAAAAATTATTCCAGGATATTTATTTCATGAAAATCAGGCATTTTTTGCATACGATGACTTCCTCAGTCATGTCAGTCTGATATTGTAAACTCCACAATTAGTGACCAACACAGTCATTGTACATGCGCAGTGGCAACTATAATAGGATCCTTCTATTTTCTGAAGTGGAGGACTTGTTTAGAAGGGAAATAAAGTCCAAAAACCATCATGAAAGTGGATTTTATAGATAGTTTTCGTTCGTACCACCAAAATCGATAGAATCATTTTTAACTGGTTAGTGGTTGCAAAAAATTCCCAAAAAAGCCCTAAAAGTGGCGGCCGGATACGACATTCTTTCCTGGGTTTTCTTGTGTGCCGTTCATCCGTTGCACGCGTTTTGAGGTGTCGTGATAAGGGGCTAGGTGTCACCTCACTGGGGCTTGTGTATCGGTTCTCTAGTCGAGCTGTAATTGCATGTGTTGTAATTACCAGAGGGACGTTAAGGGTTGCATGTGTTGCATAAACCATTAATTCAGACTTGGGGAACATACGAGTAGTGGTTCCTCGAGCTGAGGGGCCCCATCGTATGTGTATTGGGGTGTCTGCCCCTCCTTTGTAATTTTATTGGCCTGTGTGGTATCTGTTGCTGTGCACTCCAGTACAAAGACAGTAAAGCCCTTAAATTGATGCATCTGGACTAGCACTTAACTTAAAAATATAGATATAGATATAGATATATAATTGTGTACTTGTGGTGACCCCTCAGGTGCGGGGTGCCGTAGGTGCACATTTGGTGTCAAGTTCCCCTCCACCGTGTGCCAGTGACCCCTCATCGATGTGCCATGGATATTCATGTAGTTATAATGATTTCCTGTATTGATGATTGTTCTTCTTCTGATTGTTCTTCTTCCTCCAGGTGAGGTGCCTTATTGTTTGCGAATAAACCAGTATTATTTGTTATAGAAATACACAACTTGTATCCTATTGACCTTTTTCATAGCGTGATCTCAGAGCAATTGTATTCATTCATCGGGACGGTATACTGCTATCCCAACGGATACGTTCCTAACCGCTCGGGGACTTTTCCGGTCAGAGGCCGTCCGCGCGACAATCCCTCCCTAGGGGTGTTGCGTCACAATATATACGTGTCAAATTTTTGTTCGTTTGTTTGTTCCATAGTTTGTTGGTTTATTTTCAGGGAACAGTTACACAATAATCCGTATTATTTTACTTACGACTACAGATTTTACCGCTCCAGTTTTGATCACATTCACATTGACAGGTGCCATTATCCAGTTTACCTCCATTCTCACAGGACAGTGCACACTCTGAAAAGATAAATAGTCAAAAAGGTCAAGTCAAATGTATTATTTTTTACTCTTTAAAACAGATGGCACGTCAGGCTATAGCTGTGGTGACCGTAGCCCTACTACCTGACTTTTACAACTTCTGTCATTAACGGACGGTAGTAGCTACTAGGGCTGCGGTCACCACAGCTAGTCAGGCTATTGTAATTGTTCCAGTTAAGCGTTTTCACCCAATGTATCTTTACAAAACATGTCTTGCCATTCCATTTCATCGCTAGTTTAAAGTTAAGGTTTTTGTCATGATTCAAATAACCGTTTTTCAGAAGTCAGTAAAAAATTACGTAATTTTTTTTCTTCTGATTATTAGGATTATGAGGATCATCTCAATATTGGATGGCACGTTTCTGAAATTGAAACTTTATTAACCGGTGTTTTTTGGAATTGTTTGGCTATACACATTTTTCTAGTTCTGTAAAATGAAATGGAGGAGCAATTTATCATGTTGATTTTTAGTTAATGATTTGGTAATAGTTGTAACGTTACAACTATAATTAAATGTTGATGGAAACATGTTTGTGCACAATGATGTCAACATTATACTTCTATGATGTTCATATTTGTCGAGCTGCCTAATAAACATCACTGATGTAGTTTGTATCACTCCAGTGTTTGCAATGCACATCGCATAGTTTGTACGTAATTGCACAATTATTTGTTTTACTATCGTCGTATTTCGAAACGATAGTTTAGACAAGCAGTTATTTTGACGATTTAGATGTCTGTGGAGTAGATGCTATTATTGTTGAAGTTTCAAAAAAGAAATTGAAAAAATGCCTTTATATGGGATATACTTTAAAACAATGTCATACATCCTATAATCAATTATTATAGGAAACCTGTAAACAATTATTATTATTTATTATTATTATTATTATTATTATTATTATTATTATTATTATACATTTCTGGTAATGAAACAAAGGATGCCTCAAAAGCACACTTAAGCACTGTAGCTTGGAAGCCTGAGGAAACCTGTAAACTAGGGTGATTGTTATGTGAACCAGAAACACCGGGGTAAACCCCTACTCTTCCATGATGAGTGTTCTGGGTTCATTTGCATGCATTACTTAATCTAGTACACGGGACCTACGGCTTAACGTCCCATCCGAAGGACGAAGCAATTATGGTTAAGTGTCTTGCTTATGGACACAAGCGCCATGACTGGCCAGGCCGGGATTCGAACCCACATTCTGACAACACCAGAACTTGAGTCCGATGCACTAGACCGCTCGGCCACGACACTCCTTAATTGATGGAAACCATATTGCCAGAAACCAATCAGAACGTACGATTACGCAATATATTTCGACATGTACTCGTCAATTAATATATTAACCTGCTTAACAGTTCTAGGCCACTAGATTATTTAAAATGTATCTAATAATACTCACCTGTACAGTTGAAATAGATGTAAATCTCTGCTCGACAGTCGGTAAACAGTGGATGATCAGTGTAGAACGGTTTAAAGTCTCTCTCTGGTGTATAAGTATTAAGACCACCAGGCATGATACTGGTACATTCACATCGGTGTTTGTGGTTAGCTGGCATCACCCAGCGAAGTTTATTAGACTTGCTGGGATCCGGTTCTTGTCCAAAGAAACACATATGTGCCCCGACTACCATGAACTCAAACCAGGTAACTTAGAATATATGACAACACAATATTTCAAAGAAACGTGGAAACGGATAAAAAGAAGTGAAGCGCGGAAACCGAAACAGTGAAATCAACAAAATTGTGAAATAGAGAAACGAAAAACGAAGAGACAAAACAATTTGCAAACAAAATCGATCAAAGGAAATAATTAAAATAATATGCACACAAATAAATACAAAGTATCACTTAAGTATTTAGACGAATACACATACAAACAATTCTAAATAAACAAAGAAGGATTAAATAATCTACATAATTACGCGGTAATTGACCCTTCCTCTTAAAGCCCGTAGTCATGCATGCAATAATTATTAAAATGTTTATTGTGTCTTAAACAATTCATGTTTGAAAAACTCCATACCATAATTATATAACATTTAAGGTTTTGCATTGAATATCGATATCGTTTCGGTTTGCGGTAACACCATGGGTTTACCTCAAGGTTACTAGACACTGACACCTCAACCCACCTACGCACCACCCCAACACATAACAATCCCCTCACAATCCAAGGCTACCAGACACTAACAGCCCAACCCACCTACACCCCACCCCAACACATAACAATCCCCTCACAATCCAAGGCTACCAGACACTAACAACCCAACCCACCTACACCCCACCCCAACACATAAAATCTAACTAACAATCCAAGGCTACCAGACACTAACAACCCAACCCACCTACGCCCCACCTCACCCATAAAATCTAACTAACAATCCAAGGCTACCAGACACTAACAACCCAACCCACCTACGCCCCACCTCACCCATAAAATCTAACTAACAATCCAAGGCTACCAGACACTAACAACCCAACCCACCTACGCCCCACCCCACCCATAAAATCTAACTAACAATCCAAGGCTACCAGACACTAACAGCCCAACCCACCTACGCACTACCCCAACACATAACAATCCCCTCACAATCCAAGGCTACCAGACACTAACAGCCCAACCCACCTACGCACTACCCCAACACATAACAATCCCCTCACAATCCAAGGCTACCAGACACTAATAACCCAACCCACCTACACCCCACCCCACCCATAAAATCTAACTAACAATCCAAGGCTACCAGACACTAACAGCCCAACCCACCTACGCACTACCCCAACACATAACAATCCCCTCACAATCCAAGGCTACCAGACACTAACAGCCCAACCCACCTACACCCCACCCCACCCATAAAATCTAACTAACAATCCAAGGCTACCAGACACTAACAGCCCAACCCACCTACACCCCACCTCACCTATAACATCTAACTAACAATCCAAGGTTACGAGACAATAATACCCCAACCCACCTACGCCCCACTTCACACATAATAGCCCACAATCCAAGGTTACTAGACACTGACACCCCAACCTACCTGCGCCCCACCGCACCCATAAAATCCTTCACAATTCAAGGCTGCCAAACAATAACACCCCAACCCACCTAGACCCACCTACCTACCGCACATAAAGAAAAATAAAGGACCCTTCCCAATCCAATGTAACCAACCTTGAGCTGCCCCATACCAAAAACACAAAGCAATGTAAATTAACTAAGACACAAATATAAATGCTGAATTAAAAATATACAATAACCTGAACAAAAAATGTATTGAGATAGTGCCTACACAGCTCTTGGATACAAAACCTGTTATTAAATTGATATGTTAAGTCCTTGTTTTTGGTGCAATTTTACGGAATTAAAAAGAAAATGTATGGGTATTTCATCTGAACATTGATAATTTCCTCTTACAAAGGAAAACGTGATTGACAATCCTTAAAACCATACTTTCACGATAAGGTTGAGAAATGTGTTTAACCCTTTCAACCCCAAACGTGCCACCTGTGCTCAATGTGGAATGTATGTTCTTTACCAAAGGGACGCTATGTCACGGGAATTCACTACTCTTTTGTTCCCAAGGCTCCTCTCCGGCACAACGCCTGAAACCTGTAACTGAAATGTAAATAGCGCCCTCACTTGACGTTGGCATGATTAATCAATCGCAGGACAATGCGCGCGTCAGTATGAATGATTTTAGCGTCTCTATATAAAGCTGTAGCTTTTTTCCGTGACCGCCGACGCTCACTTAGCTGTTTTACAGCTGACAGTCGACCGCTAGCCATGGATGACGCTGAAATTATTGACGAAATATTCGCGGATAGTGGTTCAGAAATATCCGATGACCAGTCCTCATCCACATCAGAAGAAAGTGAAGAAGAGTTTGTCACACAGCCACCAAGGTCATCAAATAAGCAGAACTTCAGGTAGGCCTTAACTAAGACGTAGGCCTAGCTGAAAAAGGTAACTGTTCCAATTGGCTAACGTTACTGATTAGAAAGAGCCAAACATGTTTTGCATACTTCTGAATGTAGGCCCTAGGCCTACTTTTATGTTTTTTTCTAAAGGGGTGTTGGTGAAACTGAAAGTCGGATCCTCCAGACCTAGTCAGACTTTTCTGGATCCTCAGAAGAAAATGTTTTTCTTTCAAAGGAATGATGGATGGAATGGCATTTCAAAGAATATTAACTGTTCAAGTAATTTCAAGAATTACCTCTCGTTTGAATGTAGGCCTAATTAACTTAATTTGCCAAATATTGCAGGTGAAATGGGCTTCTTTTTATGTAGGATGGATCTAGTAAGGTCCGACTTACGTTGACATTAGATCCGGGGAATCTGGGTTTTACCAATTGCCTTTCTAACGAAATTCATAATAGCATATTTGAATTAATCTGATTTTACTATGCAAGAAAAGACATGAATAAAATCACAAAGTTTGTCCCAAAAAGTGTGCAGTATAAATGCAGAGTCGGCCTAACTTCTGAACTTCTTGCACCATATCAAAGTGAATGAATGATGAGGATGTCACTTGCTCTACCGTAGAGCAATTGGCATCCTCTAGCAAGTTGCATCATCTTTTTGATCTATCAAAAGAGCATTTTAACATTTCAGTGCCATCTAAGGTTTCGAGTCAACTCTGTCCCAGGTCAACTCCGGTCCAACTCGGTTAGTGTTCGTGCCCAAAAACGTTACAGCACCCTCTTCGACCAAGAATACAGCCTATATTTACTTTAATTGGCTTGCGTTGTACCATCTGGACAGAGTTTACCTTGGACAGAGTTGACCTGCACCCCCATCTAACCATATCGAGTGTATGATTAGATAACACAGGAAGGTCATACAAATTGCAAGCACCTGGTGTGCTGTCATTTTCAAGAAAAGTGGGACTATGCATAAATTTCCGATGATGGTTTTGCTGAGCATTGCCAAAAAAAGTAAATAACCGCCAAAGCTCATTACACCCAAATCATACAGTGCCCTCCAGTAGTATGTTAAATGCCGTATGGGGGACAAATGTATAAAACTGAGAAAAGAATCGGGAGACGTGTAAAGACGCCCAATTATTTAAATGAGGAGTGTCGTGGCCGAGCGGTCTAGCTTACCGGATTCAAGTTCTGGTGTTAGCAACATAATGTGGGTTCGAATCACGGCCGTGACACTTGTGTCCTTGAGCAAGACACTTAATCATAATTGCTTTTCTCCACCCAGGGGTTAAATGGGTACCTGTGAAGGCAGAGTTGGTTTGCTCTATATGCGCTAGAAATGGCAGCAGTTGAGCTGTATACTCCCCAGGGAGCTGAGATGGTTTCAGGAATGATTTATGAGCCTTATGAGCCTTATGAGCAGGGATAATAATATAATGCGCCTTGAGCACCACTTAGTTGGTGGATACGTGCGCTATATAAATCCACACATTATTATTATTATTATTATCATAAAAGAATTGGTGACGTCATAGAAAATAAAAAAAGTGGACATAGAAAAATGAAAAAACTAAATTAGATTATCTCTGAGTATAATAAAGATGGCGACAAAATATGAAATAAAGAATAGAGTAACTGTGCCTTGCGAGTGGCTTTTATGATGATTTAGTTTTACCAACTAAAAGCCACTCGCAAGGCACAGTTACTCTATTCTTTATTTCATATTTTGTCGCCATCTTTATTATACTCAGAGATAATCTTATTTAGTTTTTTCATTTTTATATGTCCACTTTTTTTAATTTTCTATGATGTCACAAATTCTGTTATGATGTCATACCTCATTTAAATAATTGGGCGTATTTACACGTCTCCCGATTCTTTTCTCAGTTTTATACATTTGTCCCCCATACGGCGTTTAACATACTACTCCTCCTATTGTGTCGGCCATATCTGAAAAAGGCTAATGTTGTATTATGGTATCATCAAGAAAATGTGCCTTAATTCCATATAGCACCATCATACATAAGTTTCTTAATACTCATACTTCAGGTCTGGATGGCATAAAGCAAACTCCTCCTATACGAAGCGACCCCCTATGAACTTTACTGAAGAGACTGGATGTACTGAAGATTTCAGTAACCTCTCGCCTGGGCAGATCTTTCAACTGTTCTTCTGTCAGGCAGTCTGGAAGTTGATGGTGACAGAGACCAATCGCTATGCTGACCAAACGCTGGGTGCAGATGCAGCCAATCATCAGCATGCCTGGACTCCAACGGATATCCCTGAGATGATGGCATTTGTGGCCTTGCTTCTGTGTATGGGCATCAACAAAAGGCCACGCTACGCCATGCACTGGTCCAGGTCTGAAGTTCTGCGAAGTCCTGTGTACTCATCAACTATGTCTCGCAAACCGATTTGACGCACTCTGAGATTTTCCATGTTGCCAACAACAGAGCTGAAATGGATGATGACTCTCCCGTGACAAACTGTCTAAAGTTCGCCCGCTGCTTCACATTGTACTGCCATTGTTTCGTCGCATATATAAACCTGGACGAAACCTCTCGCCAGATGAGACTATGATAAAGTTTAAAGGCCGCATCGGTTTTAAACAGTACATGCCACGCAAGTCTGCTAAGTTTGGATTGAAATGTTTTCATTGAACGAGTCTGAAACCGGGTACACATGTGCGTGGAAGGTGTTCACTGGTTCAGAGCCCACATCGTACCAATTGCAGACATCCTCAATTGCTTATGCAGCAGCAAACCATCCATCTAACCTTTCAGCATCTGGCAAAATAGTCATGGAACTACTGCAAGGACTCGAACATAAGGGACATTTTGTTTTCATGGACAATTGGTACACCAGCCCGGCTCTCGTCCACAAGTTGTCACAGCTAGGGTTTGGAGCTCGTGGAACAGTACGATACACCACCCAAGGGATTCCGGAGAGTGCAAACCCAAAGAAGTTCCGCATGAAAAGAGGCGATGACCCGCACTTTTACACAAAAGCAGGGCAACTATGTGTTGTTTGGCAGGATGCAAAGCGTGTAACTCTCCTGACTAATTATGGTGACTGCAGTATGGACACTAAAGAAATTCGCAGCAAATACAGTTCCACTGGACTTCGTGAAATCAAAAAACCTGTTCTCGTCAGTGATTATAATAAATACATGGGTGGAAGTGATCTAGCATCGCAACTGTGTCAGTATTATACACACCACCATAGATCGCTGAAATGGTGGAAAAGAATTTTCGTGGCCATTCTTGACATCTGTTTGGTGAACGCTACTGTCGTCTACAACCGAATTCCTACAAACCAGCACTTGACGAGCTTGGATTTCCGCGTGAAGGTGGTCAATGAACTTCTTTCCACCTGGAAGCACAACCGAGCAAAGCACACCAATGAGCCATCGTGTCTTTCGAGTAGACATTATCCTGGGAGAAGTGAGCCCAGCAAAAGGCGCAACTGTGTCGTTTGCAGCACACAAGCCAAGCGGAAACAAACCCGTATGATTTGTAAACAGTGTCAAAAGCCAATGTGTTCTGCCATGCTTTGAGAAGTTTCACAGTGTGTGATAAACATTTACCCAATGTAGTTTGGATTGTGTTCTAGGTGTCCCCCATTTCAATGTTGCTCACCCAGCAAAAATGCAACTGTGTCATTTGCATCACTAAAGCCAAGCGGTAACAAACTCGTATGATTTGTAAACAGTGTTAAAGCCAATGTGTGTGCTGCCATGCTTTGAGAAGTTTCACAGTGTGTGATAAACATTTACCCAATGTAGTTTGGATTGTGTTATAGGTGTCCCCCCCCCCCCATTTCAATGTTGCTCACCCAGCAAAAATGCAACTGTGTCATTTGCATCACTAAAGCCAAGCGGTAACAAACTCGTATGATTTGTAAACAGTGTTAAAAGCCAATGTGTGTGCTGCCATGCTTTGAGAAGTTTCACAGTGTGTGATAAACATTTACCCAATGTAGTTTGGATTGTGTTATAGGTGTCTCCCCATTTCAATGTTGCTCACCCAGCAAAAATGCACCTGTGTCATTTGCATCACTAAAGCCACTCGGTAACAAACTCGTATGATTTGTAAACAGTGTTAAAAGCCAATGTGTGCTGCCATGCTTTGAGAAGTTTCACAGTGTGTGATAAACATTTACCCAATGTAGTTTGGATTGTGTTATAGGTGTCCCCCCCCTCCCCCATTTCAATGTTTCTCCCCCACCAACAAATGCACATGTGTCATTTGAAACACTAAATCAAACAGGTAACAAACTCGTATGATTTGTAAACAGTGTTAAAAGCCAATGTGTGTGCTGCCATGCTTTGAGAAGTTTCACAGTGTGTGATAACCATTTTTGATTGTGGTCCTTCCGTCTCCCCCCTCCCCATTTAAATGTTGAAGTGACAGTGCGCACACCAGCAACACAACATTGAAATGGGGGAGGGGGGGTAGGTTGGTGGTAAGCAATCTTGAAATGGGTGGGGGTGGGTATGTGAGCAACCTTCATTTAAACTTGACTACTGCTACAGTAAAATCAATTTTGTGCAATTACCGCAACATTCCTTTCACATGAACCTAAAATATATCACCTATTACGTTGGGGTTTATGAACCACCCATAAACAAAACAAGCATTTGTTTTATTGGTCAATATTTTTCTTGTCATAACTTGTGGAGTTATTTGTTGTCATTGCAAGAGTGGCCTTTCATGATGTTGTTGAGTGAGGGCGCTATACACTGAAAATTGTTAAAAAGTCTCTGGTAAAGAACTGAACATGCTATGCAAAAACCGGTAGCAACCAAGGCATGACTGATCAAATATAGCTCGGTATTGAAAGGGTTAAAGCCAACAAAAAGTCTCTGGTTTCTGTCTCCACGCTCGTCGCCTCAGACCTGCGTGTCGGCATCTTTTTTGCTATGAAACGATGTCCACTTGCAGCCAAAATTGCTGGATTGATTGGAATTCTGCCGTGCTGTTTTAAGAGACTTTTTTCACATAGGGGTATGAACGTTTGCCCGATTTGTGAGGCCTCTCTTATCCACCATACTTTGTATATGGGAAATTTGGTCGCCGCGTATACCTGTATTTCGCTGTTTGGGGGGGGGGGGGGGTGGTGAGCGCGTTACCACACCGATTTTGAAGCCGACCGTTGACCAGAAACCGGAGACTATTTTTTATGTATGTTTGCTTTTCTTTCCAATGAAACGAAATTTTTCTTTTTGCCGCTGTTTTTCAACATGATAATGCCCGAGTTTGTGCCTGTTAAAACCAGAAATTATACAATCAGGAAAAATCCCAACACGGTATGGGATCATAAACATGTAAAATGTTCCTATTTATTAGAGGGTACAGTGAAGTCGGCAAAATATTTGGGAATTATTCCTCCCGCAACAGAACCGCAACAAAAATCAACCGAATAATGACTAAAGACTATAACAGATCATGATTGAGAAAATATACTCCATACTAGTTGATGTTTGTGTGAGTTAGGTTGTACGTAAATAATACGGAACTGATTGTACGTGCTCATTTGTATTGCATTTTAATGTCATCGACTTGAACTGTCCGTAACAAATTCTGCTGTAAGTAGCTACCTGCATGTCGAATGTGTCCGTGGGAGCTAGGCACGTTTCGGGAAACATCGTGTATGAAAATGATCTTTTGCAAGATTCATGTGTGTGCGTCCCTTTGTGGGCCGAGTGCGTACCGCTTAGTACGAACCGTATGTGACCCGCTCTGACAAAACCCAAAACCTGACCCTAAAAAGGTTTTTAAAAAACTGACCCCAGGGACCAGTTTGAGGGACCAGTTTTCACTTTTGAAAATTGGGTCCAAGTTTAGGGTTTTGTCAGAGCCAGTCACACATAGCGTTGGATGTTGTTATAATAATTATGTATGCGGTGTATTTTGAGACATGATTGCCACGTTTTCTGGGAATTACATTGCTATGAGAATACTGATGATATTATTGACATTGCTATGAGAATACTGATGATATTAATGACATTGCTATGAGAATACTGATGATATTAATGACATTGCTATGAGAATACTGATATTATTGCCAAGATACTATATTCATTGAGCCCCCTCCTCGTCCTGACCCTGCTACATATAACGAATTGTTAAAAATGTTCTTCCTATTTTCTCCCCGCCCCCCTTTTTTATTGTATTTTGTTAGTGGGGTGGGGCCGATTTTTCACCTAGACTGGACATAGTCTTGTGTGTTTTGTTTTCACTGACAACAATGGGCACAATGGCATGCCAGCAACAGTGGCTACCACCATAGGAATTATGTAAATGGTTATTGCGATCACAACAATAGTGACCGCAGTAAAGATGTAATGGGCTAATTTAATACTTGTCAAATGTTCAGATTAAAACATGGCGGAGGTATGATACTCTATGAGTGACCAACCTCGTGGCCAGTGTTGTACCTTTTAACTTTAACAGTGATTAGTGGTTATGTATTCAGATTGTTCGTATTATTTGTAACGTGGAATTTCTGTCTTTGGGAAATTTGTTTCTTTATTTTTCCTGAAATAATAGCACCTGACACAAAACATATTCAAAGGATGTTTGGTACCATCATAAACTTCACACTAAGCAAGTCTTATGTAAAACTTTGATTATGTTTTACGAGATTACCAATGATGTAAAGTGACTTTACACCAAGCAAGCAAGTCTTATGTAAAACTTTGATTATGTTTTACGAGATTACCAATGATGTCAAGTGACTTTACACCAAGCAAGCAAGTCTTATGTAAAACTTTGATTATGTATTACGAGATTACCAATGATGTCAAGTGACTTTACACCAAGCAAGCAAGTCTTATGTAAAACTTTGATTATGTTTTACGAGATTACCAATGATGTCAAGTGACTTTAAGACATAAATATTTTAATACATGTTTGATAACATTTTACACAAAGTACTAAAGTTTATTAATTTCAAAACATGGCGAATGTATGTACTCTGAGTGACTGATCTCGTTGCCAATGTTCCTTTAACTTTAACAGTGATTATGTCTTCAGATTGTTCGTATTCATTTTAACGTGGAATTTCTGTCTTCAGCGAATCGGAAGATATAAATTAATTTTGGAAATTTGTTTCTTTATATTTCCTGACACAAAATATATTCAAGGAATGTTTGGTACCATCATAAACTTTACACCAAGTAGGTCTTATGTAAAACTTTGATTATGTTTTTACGAGATTACCAATGATGTAAAGTGACTTTAAGACAGAAATATTAATAGATGTTTGATATCTTAAACATTTTACATAAAGTATTCAAGTTTAATGTAAACATTTAAAAAATAAAAATAAATAATCAGTGTTGTACAGTGGCTTTAATTTTGTCGATGCAACAATATTAAATTTACTACCAAATTATAATTATGCTAACAAATGCGTACATGCATACAGAGCCATACCGATTGTACTATTGCAGTACTTGATATCAGGTTATAGCGCCCTCTATCTGTATGGTAACAAGTACACAGTACATGGTGGGCAGTATCGGGATTCTTCAGTATTGTATATTAGGCGCTTTGCTGGTCGCCAAATAAAAAGTGAAAATCTCAGTCATAACTTCACAAATACCAAACACTTAATTAATCTAGCCAAGAATAATCCAGTCCGTCATACACAGTAAAGTGGACAATCGATTGACTGGAAGTTCAATTTACATTGGAGTCAGTAATATGCAAATATATTCAATTTTGTATTGCTTGTATATAATCTTTGAATGGATAACATCAAAAATGAGTACCATATGCCAAGGGTCCAATGGGGATAAATTGTGCACTTTGTGGTAACAATAACTTGGATCTCGCCTATTTTGGGAGGGGGCTAGATTTTTGAAATGTCGGAGTATAAGACAGAAAACGAGTATTCTAACGTTATGAGGACTTTGCACCATGTTATGTCTGAATAAGATAATGGAATACATGTTCAGATGAAGATTGATCTTTGATTCTGACTGTTTTATGGGCGGGGCTTATTTTTGAAAAGACCAAAAGACAAAAGACCAAAGACCAATCTTACCAATTTGTAGTGTTGTCCGCCAACATTGTGGTCTTGCCCATACAAGTGTCTACATCTGAAATTGTTTCATCTTCATCCCGTTTCCTTTTAGGACACATTTTGAAACAAATTATTAATGAAGTAGGGTGTTTAGTTGTTGATGTTGTGCCGCCCAATGTTTTAATATTGTGGTCCATAAAATAGGCAGAATTTTTGAGAAAATTTACCAACCTTTCAATTTTGAACACAGGTATCTCGTTATTGGTATTGTGCCTACCACTTTTTTTTTATATCGTGGTCTCTCCCACTGAAAAAACGAGATGCAAGCACATCTAAATATCTTCTTCCTATTTCATTTTAAGATATGACACAATGCAGTAAGTTTTCAAATGTTTGCGTCTCATGCCCCCTGTGCCTCATGACATCCTTATTCCTCCAAGTATTGACGGAAAAACGTCAGGTGACAGCAAATTTCAACTTTTTAGAGTATTTTTATTTTATTTTTTTAATTCCCTCTTCCTTGAGTTCTAGTCTGCACTTTGAGTGGCTGTAACGTCTACTTACCAGTTACGGCTGATTTCATTCATGGTGATTTGTGTAGGACGCCCCCTTTGTTTACTTGGATAGGCTTGCGCGTAGGTCTGGGTCACACCACGGCTTGTACTCACAGTTGTGAAATATGAACAACGTAATTCCAGAAATTGATATTTTATCTATCCCAGACTCACACACAATCGGTATGATTTCTGTTTTAATTGTTACTAATCGCTAAATGTAGACTTTGAAGAAGACATTTAGTTAAATTTAGGGCATTTTTGAAGTGTTTAATTGTTTAAATTTAGTGGATATTTGGTCATGACATCGGAGATAATTTACATACATAAGATCGCTATATTGTTGCGTGAATCGTTTAAGCATTCATGTAAACCCCTATATTTTGGCTCATTACTCAGTATTTTTGGGTTTATTACAGTGAACTGCACCTATCGCCCATAACCACTCATAACAACTCACATCAGTTGTATATCCGCTTAAGGAAGGATCAGTAGAGTGAAATCAAGGAGAATAAAGACAAAAGGACTTGAGCATGAGTTCAGATACAGAGTTTGGAAGATTTATTTTCCCATGTAGTAAGCTACATTGAAGTTCACGATTTTTCTGGGATTAGCTGTGAGTGCAAATAAGTGTACAACATAATTAAGGAGAAATGGCGGATGCAGTTACATCAACACCAAAAGTAGAGGACACTGTCAGTAACTCTGGATCAGAGGGATCAACACAATCAGATAAAGGTTTAAAGATGGCAAATACGAGAACACCAATTACATCTCAACAGGATGACAACCCTATGAATGTGGATCTGTGCGATCCAACAGAACAATGAGAAGTTCATGTAGTGCCGCGTCCATCGAAAAATACAGAGAGGCTAAAGCGAAGCTCGAGATTACCAAGCTGAGGAAAGAGCAGCTCAAGCGAAAGCAGCAACTGGAGCAACAGAAACTTATGCTGGAGATGAAATTACAACTTCAAAATGTGGAGGATGAAGAGGAGCAGGCACAATTAGAGACACAGATTTTTTTTGGGGGGGAATGCAAGAGGAAGATGTCACAGGAGATAGACCAGATGTAACGCAAGTAAACAACGCTAGTGAAGAAGTCACAAGCAGTACTCTGGCTGTCAACAACCATGATCGAGCACAGGCCGACGTGGCAGATGTAAGTGACATTATAACATTTCCTTCAAAGAGTACAGATGAGAGTGTCACACCACCTGCAGTAGCTTCATAGTCCACTCCAGCAGTGAATGATCAAGCAAGTATCACAAAATTGTGCCAAGCCTTGACGCTCACCATGAACATCCCAAAGCCCGACATCAAGTCCTTCGGTGGTGACCCAGCAGAATATTGGGCATTTACGACAAGCTTTGAGACGAACATCAGCTTCAAAATGATCGATGCCCGAACAAGATTGACTTACCTGGTGCAGTTCTGCCGTGGTAAGGCAAAGGAGAGCATCGAAAACTGCATACTGATGGAACCCACAGCAGGCTACAAGGCGGCACTTGAAATCTTGCGCCAGCAGTTCGGACAGCCACACTTAATAATGCATGCTCTGCTGCGCAAGGTCACCAACCGAGGGTAGATACGACAAAACGATGGCTGCGCCCTTTGGGATTTAAAGGCAAGGACATGAGGAAGTGCCAAAATAACCTTGTCCCAATTGGGATACAATGCGGACATGAACAGCTCAGAGAACCTACTTAAAGTTCAGCGTCTCTTGCCTATACATCTACAAGCAGCCTGGGCCAAGCTAAGAAGGCACAGAGGACCATAGAGTCCAAACAAGAACCAAGCTTGCACAGATGACAGAGTTTATGGAGCAGGAATGCAAAACTGCCAGCAATATGTACGGACAGAATATCAGCAAGAGTTTCAGCCCGACCAGTGCGAGTCAGTCTTCACGCACTAAATCGAAGACTACCACAGCGAAGGTGACCGCTCTATCAACTAATTTGGGTGGTAACTATCTTCATGAAGCAAAGAAGAACGACAAGCAGATAAAATGTCCATGTTGTTCTCAGCCGCACAAATTGGGAGATTGCAAGATCTTCACACGGAAGTCATATGATGAGCGTCGTCAGTTTATCAGGGATAATAAACTGTGTGACAACTGCTTCATTCCGTGGCATGTAGCCAGACGTTGCAGATTCAGCAGTCGTTGTGGAATTGATGGATGCACATGGAAGCATCACACCCTTCATCCACCGTGCGCGCCGGTTGCCCAACGTGAGGAGCAGAAGGGCTGACATTCCAGTAAGTGTGAAACCTGAACCTGCTGGTACGTGTACCTCGACTGGGAGACAAGTGAAAACGAAACGATAAATCTGAGATGCCACGCCAGATATCAAGGCAAGTGGCCTTACGAGTTCTACCGGTAAAGGTCAAGCACGATGGCCGTGAGCTGGAGACTTGTGCGCTACTGGACGAAGGCAGTGATGTTTCGCTGTGCTGTGAAGAGTTGGCTGAGCAGCTTGGGATCAAGGGTGAAAGATGTAACTTCTCCCTGAATACAGTCGGAGGAACAAGCAAGTATTACGGCATGGAGGTCAACCTCACAG